>CBVK0101102579.1:0-25660 GCA_900067695.1 Picea abies | reverse complement strand
GAAGATTATGCTGGATATTATACTGTTATTCTGTTATTTCTAGCATTTCGTTTCTGTTCTGCATATTTTATATATCTGGTATCTTGCATACTACTAGCTAATAATCAAGTCATATAACCAAGTGGAAGATATCAAGCGAAATAGCATCAATCAACAATTCGATGATGATGTTATATTCTGCAATATTATTGGTCACATGACCGAGGCACACACCTCATAGACTGATAAGTTCATTTGTAGGGGTGTAAATTGCCCATGCAGCAGAAGTGAGGTTCTGAGTACTACGACTAGCACCATCAGCGAAGCCAATGTGGGGTGGTGAAGACTCAGACATCTAGAAACCAAGCACAATGCAAGATAAGCGGTCAAGGGCAGAGACCAAATAATGAAAAAACATACTAAAGTAACAAAAAGTATGATACAATAAAATACAAGCACTCATGCACAGGTGATATTAAGCATAGTATTTATTTAAGTACAACCCATTTCTGGGTTCACTCAAAGGGATACTGTCGTAATCCACCAACTCGTAAGTTCATTTCTCCAAAACTCACCTAACGATATAAGGACCTCACCACATAGCTTCAAATTTTTCAGCTCCTAACATATCCCGATCTTGTTCGTAAAGGAGAACCAGATCACCTTCAAAGAAAATGTGTGGCTTGACATGTTTGTCATATTGGGATTTGACGCATTTCTTCTGGGCTTCTATAACTAGGGTGGCGTCGTGATGGGTTTTGTCTAATTGCATGAGATACAAAAGACATTCTTCTTCGACATAAGTGTTTGGGAGAAGTTTGACGGCTAGTTTTAGGGAGGGTATCTCACATTCAATCAGCAAGATGGCTTCTAGACCATAGACTAACTAGAATGGTGTAAACCCTATAGCAGACTTAACGGATGTCCAGTAAGCCCACAATTCTAAAAACAACATCGTGTGCCAACTCATTTTGTGAATCTCTATCATTCGTCGAAGCATGGTAATGAGGATTTTGTTTATTGCTTCAACTTGGCCGTTGGCTTGTGGGTAATAGGGTGTTGAGTTTTCATGGCGAAGACCCAACTTTTCAGTGAGTTTGAACATCATGAAGTTTCTAAAGTGGCTACCGTGATCAGTAATGATAGCTTGAGGAACACCAAACCGAGCAATGATGTGATTGAATATAAATAATGTTGCAATCCTTTTAGTATTGTCGAATGTTGGCATCGCCTCAACCCATTTTGTAAAATAATCTACGGCTATAATAATGTATCCATGCCCCCTGGCTGAATGAGGGTGACATGTCATGAAATCGATACCCCATTTCGCAAAAGGACCAATGGAGACCAAAGGGTGTAGAGGAGCAAGGTGTGATTGTATTTTATTGTTGTAGGTTTTGCAAGTATGGTATTTTTGGATGGAAATTATACAATTGTTGAATAAAGAAGGCCAAAAATACCCTACTCATAAGATCTTTTGGGTAGTAGAATACCCAAACATGTGACCACCACAGGCTCCAGAATGGCATTCATTTAGGTCTTTCTCGACTTCATCAAATGTGAGGTAGCATCGAAAAGTGGAGTCAATCCCACGATGATAAAGAGTATCACTGAGGATAATATACTGACAGGCTTGGTAGCATATTTGAGGGTGGTCAGTGCTAGACAAATTGGGCCGAAAAGTCTGGGTCTGGAAATAGATGATGATATCTCCATACCAAAGGTCATCGGAACTGATCAGGAAAACGAATTCATCGGGTAATGAATCATCTGCTACATTTTTTGTCTCAAAGCAGGGAAGGTCGCATATCAACTTGGAAAACACTAAGGATTTCTTCGACTTAGTGCGTTCAAATTCTAAATAAAACTCCTGGAGAATTACGATCCATTTGGATTATTTTCCCCCTAGAAATTGGCGTGTAAGAATGTGTTGCATAGGGTTACAGTTATAAATTACCATAGTATTGTGAGAAAGGATATAGTGTCAAAAATGTTGAACAAACTGGATGGATGCCAAGGCCAGTTTTTCAACATGTAAATACTTGGTTTCGGTAGTTGTGAGACTCCAACTCAAGTAATAGATGACATGTTTGTCATGAGAATCATCCTCCTGGACGAGAACCATAGCAATGGTATAGTTTGAGGCTGCGAGGTAAACGAAATAATCCTGACTGTAATCAGGTGGGAAGAGTAGTGGGGTACGTGTCAAAGACAGTTTCAAAGCTTTGAAAGATTTTTTGATAGTGGTATCCCATATGAACTCAGAACCTTTCTTGAGCAGTCGTGTAAATCCAAGAGTTAGCTCAACATAGTTTGAGATGAAACGACAGATAAAGTTTTCCTTCCCTTCCAAACTTTGTAACTGGCGAAGTGAGGAAGGAGGAGGAATATTGAAAATCACCTTGACCTTCAAAGGATCCACCCGGATCCCTTGACATGAAACAATAAAGCCCAGAAGTCGGCCGGATTCTACGCAAAAAACACATTTGTGGGGATTCAAGCGTATATGGTAAAACCGACATCAAAGGAAAATGGCGTGGAGGTGTATTGGATGATCTACATGGTGCATGGAATGAGCGGGTAAGTCATGAATATATGGCTGCACGATGTGCTTTATATCATGAAAGGCGTAAGACATAGCACGTTGAAAAATTGCACCGGTATTCTTTAAAATGAATGGAAGTTTTCGGTAGGGGAAAGTACCCCAAGGAAAAATAAAAGCGGTCTTGTGTTGGTCCGTGGGTACGATAATGATTTGATTATATCTGAAGAAACCATCCATCAGAGAGAAGATTTCACTTCTAGCACAATTGTCGATGATCTGGTCAATTAACGGGGTAGAAAAGTTTCCTTTAGGACAAGCTTTGTTAATGTCCTTATAATCAATGCACATGCGGATTGTGCCTTGTTTCTTGTCAATCGGAACAAGATTGGAAACCTAGTTAGTTAGAGCCACAAGGTAAATAAAGCCATCTTTGAGAATTTTGTCAACTTCAAGCTTGATAGAGGCTGCTTTACATGGGTGGACTAGACGAAATCATTGCCAGATGGGTTTAGCACCTGGGTATGTCTTAATCTCATGTACCACAATGTCAGGTTAAATCCCTAGCATTTCTTCATAGCTCCATGTAAAGACGTCACGAAATTATTGGAAAAGAGACTTGTAGGTGACAACTTTGTCATGGGAACACGAAGTGATGATATGCACATTTTTGACAGCTCCAGGTTTTATGGATATTTCGAGGGGGATGGTGGGTGAGATATTACTTAAGTTTCCTTCATACAACATATCATGTGTAGACTCATGAACAGTAGAAATGATGACAATAGTCAACGAGGTCGAGAGTCATTGGTAACCCTCAATGGTGTGTTTTTCTAGGAAGAGGATGGAACGGTGATGTCCATCATCACAAGGGGTATCTTTCATGGACATAATAGACATAATCATCTTGTCTGTAGGAAAAATGACACGGAATGGATCCGGAGATAAATCACCAAGAAAGGGGGTAGAAGGGGTTGCTGATTGAATGGCTTGATAAGTGGATTCGACCAAACTCAAAGGCATTTTTTTGTCATAACGAAGATGATTGTTGGGGTTGGGTACCATCCACGGGTCATAAGGCACAGGGGCTCCATGAACATAGGTGGATATCATGTTGATCAAGGCAAAAAATGGATGTGGAACATCAGGTGGTGGAATGGGGAAAGTATCCATCAAAGAGGAATCTTTAATAAGACCCACACCGACATTCTCATATCCAGGGGGGGTTTGCAATGAAAGGTACATTGTTGGTACGTGCATCAGAGTGAAAGAAGGTCAATTGGTCTACAGTAACTAATTTTCCTTGATGTGGGAAACACATGACATGGAAAAGAGTGGACACAACTACACGCATGGAATCGATCCAGCTACGACCAAGTAGAAGGATGTAATCGAGAGGAGCGTCAAAGACCTCCACTTCAACGTTGACCATTTTTCTTTCTAACATAATAGGAAATGAAGGGAGGACACCATAAGGCTTAAAACCAGATCCATTGAAGGCTTTGAGTGTGTTGTGGGATTCAGTCAAAGGAGGAGAGTCGATGGCTTTCCTGCAGGTAATAGACATGACACACCTCGAGGCACCCTCATCAATAACTGTTCTACAAATTTTTTTGTCGGAGACAATAACTTGTATTTGGAATGCGAGTTGAGGGGGTAACCTTGGAATGTGATCTTCCAAGTCAAAAATTATTAAATTTGTATCCGTAGGGTCGATTCCACCAATATCTTTCAACAATGCCATCCATTGTATGGGACAACTCTGAAGGACTTCGAGGGCTGACATCACAGACGGTGCTTGGGCCAGATCTTCAACAATACTGCAGTTCTAGGAAGCATGTGCATGACGATTGAAAGTTGATTTTTGAACAACACCCTTTGTAGGAGGGAGAAGGATTGTATCTAGGCTCAGTCATTCGAGATGAAGAGGACCGTTGGTAGGTGGAATCATGGGAGATGGTTGGACCAATGAAAGAGGTATTGCATCAACCTTCTCTTTGGAGGAAGAATAATATTTGGCTCAAGTGGAAAGTGTGATGTCATTCTTCTTTGAATCACCTATACACATTAAGACATAGGATGTATTGGAGGGGGAAGGTTGGTCATGAATGACCAATTGAGCCTGTTTTTGAGAAGGGAAGGGTTGTGACAACACGGCTAGAGTGGTGGGTTTCAGGGTCCCTTAAAGGAACTTAGTAACCTTGGCTCGTCGTGGAAAATCCTTAGTGTAGTGATAATCACCACAGATAAGACAAGGGTATTACAGTTTGCACTTGTTCCTATCATCAACAGGTGGTGTTTTGGTTTTCTCAATTTGTGTTGTGGTGGGAAATCCCCCTACAAACTAGCACTTAGGGTTATATTATGCATGCAGATAAGACCGAAAGAATCCTACTTTCTACCGTCATCCGGATGTTCGATGTTGATCCTTCTTCACGCTATGGTTAAACAAACATACCTTGTTCCATATGTTTGATGTCGATCCTTCTTCATGGTTGATCACTTGCTAGCAGTTATCCTCCCAAGACTGAATTGCGTACAAAACAAGCAACAAACTCTACATGCATTTGTTCTATAGATTAATGGGTTAGAGATTCAAACATATATTCACTAAACTATGAAGAACTCATATAGTGGGACAAGAAAAGAATTTATTTATTATTAACTTTAATGAATCAACTTACAATGTCGAGACCGACCACTACTCCGTGAACCTGAGCCTAGGCTCTTCTTCAAATGTCCTCCAACTTCTTTTCTTTGTATCTCTCTTTTCACAAGGATGGCTAAAGGGTTGAGACAATGGGAATGTGCAATTGGGTAGAGTTTCTTTACTCTTATACTCCTATTCCAAATAGGACCCCTAACCCTTCTTTTATAGGCTAGAAGAAGCTAGGTATTTGGACAAACCCTCAGCCATGTATGGATGAAAGATTTAGTTAACTCACCCAAAGCTTTGTGTTCCATCAGTAACTTTCATTTTTTCGTGATTTTGTAGGTCCACACGGGTTATTTTAGATCATCTAGCGTGTACACGCATGCAGTAATGGAGTAGGGCACGCGGGCCCTTATAAAAGAGGTTTTTTAAAGAGTTGTTCAGCAGTGTTTTGGCAAAGAAGGGATCTGAGATGGCCTGATGTCAGGTAAGCATGTATGGTGCAAATTAGGGTTATAACAAATACCCCCTAGTGTGTGAGGTCAGAAAAGCATATGATGGCCAAAATACATTACCAATATTTATTGATATACCAAACAAGTGAGCCCAAGGACCAGGAACTGGGAGGCACCGCCTATAAAATAACAAATGTCTCACCAAGGCGGGCATACCCATGCTCGAGATAAAATAGAATCATGGATACCAATCAAATACACTGTAGATCCATGTCATACAACTATATAAAGTGTAGCTGTGAACAATACATAGTGGAGCTACATCTCAAAATAAAAAAGATATACATGTAGAGTATCCATCTTCGTAGAAGCTAATAAAGCCTAATGGATAGAGATGAGGTCTTCAGAGTTCGAGAAATAACTTCAAAATATTCAAAACTCGGGTAGGAGTGTAATATGAGTGTACAACTTCACTACCCTGAGGTCTTCAACGGCTCGTCAGTCATGGACTAAAGAATCTTGATGATCAGACTAAAGGATTCATTGATTTCAAACAAAGACTTGATTGGACGTTCAGGATGGTCAGGTATGAGGGAAAGAGATAAAATGCAGAGGGGCCGACTCAGGCTTGGTAAAAACTTCCCTTGGACAATAGCACGACAAATGATGAGACTCAGGCAGCATGGCATTAATCATAAGTTCACGAGGCAAGAGGCAATGCAAACTCTCCATATGTTTGGAATAATAACCAAACGGAGGAGGACACAACTCTATGTAGCGAGAACAACTTCCTAAGGTTGTACTAAATCCCAGGGTTTGATGAACAAATGGACAGATGTGCTTGTTGTAGGAAAATCTCCCTGCAGACAGGTAGATTGCCTGAAAGAGGTAGACCCTAAACTCTAAGACAGAAAGTGCTTAACATGGACACTGACTTCCTTTCAAATCTATACAAACTAATGCATGAGGAGGAAGGAGAACAAAAGTACCTTTTTATCGACGATTGTCCCTGCACGCTCTGAGTTGAGCTCCAATCTTTCGCTCCTCGATGGATCATGTAGACAAACAAAGTATGACCACTTCCTACTCTATCAAGATTAGTCTGAAATAGATCTATCTACTAAAGAGACAAATTCATGTGAGATTGAACACGAATTAGAAAGAAATAGGCCAAGCAAATTATATTAATGAGGACAAAACATTACTTACAACCATAGATGAATTGCAGCAGCTCTGCCAAGTCCTCCTTGTCTACCCCTTGCTCAAAATATCCACGATCTGAATGATGATACCTTCACTGATTTATCCCTATGAGATCATAGGTCTCTTGCTTCCAAATTATCTCTGTTCCAGCACCACTTATGAGATCATAAGTTTGGTGTGATTCTCCTTTTCTAGTTCCCTTTCACCATTAGAAAGATTGCTTATATAGCCTTGGAGAGGCTTTAACCACTTGAGATATCCTTGGGGAAGTTGAGGATTTTCCTCCTTTAGTTGAGGATCTACCCTAAGATCATGGATGGACTAGGGATTCGAATCCAACTGCCTTCCAAGAATGAAAAGATCCTTCCCCCATTCATCTCAACAACTTAACCACTGCCCAGAATAGGTAGCGCTCCCTCAAAAGGACCATCGGAGCGTTATAGCGCTCCCTAGTAGGCTTTAGGGGGGCACCAGCGCTTTCAAAATCCATAGCGCTCCCTCAAAAGGGCCAAAAGATCTTTATAACGCTCCCAGATAGTGTAAGGGGGAGCGTCGACACTCCCAGAAGAGGTATAGGGGAGCGCTCTCCTTCAAAAGCTCAGTTTTTGAGGTGTTTTCAGATGGAAAAAGGTTCATGAGCCTACTGACTCATTTCTCCTCTTCCAAATCAAATGTTTAAGGTGTTTCAAGTGTCCTTCTCATGTCTTTATAGGAATGACATAGGCAACATGACAGTGTGATTTCTTTAACACTTGCGACACTTGTGAGCAAAGTGCGACACTTGCGACCTTTGTAATGATGACACTTGCGACAATCAAAGTGAGTAATTTTGATGTGTAATAGATTTCCCCCCAAAGTATGAAGTTAGAAGACATGAACTAATAATTGAAATGCTTTGTAAACATTCAAGCAAGGGTATAGATGCAGAGAACCTGACAAAAGCTGTACACAAACATCCAACAAATATTATGACATGTTTCAAACCCAAGGCAGGCATACCTATGCTTGGGTGATCAAGACTTGTAGGATATGGCCACCATAAAATACACTTTGGATCCATAATTGTATTGATAAAAAGGTATTATCCGATAAAAAGATAAATACATGGCCTTTCAAGTTGATTTCGGACTTGTTATCCTACCCATATTTTTCGATTGGACTGTCGATTGTACCCGCCCAGGGGCTGACTACGAGTTGGTGACCTTAGTAGCCACAATCTTTAGGGTCTCACACAAGGTGACGGTGAAGGGAAGTCTTACTGTACCTGGAACAGACGTTGGTCAAACTCACTCAGGCTCCTTGGAGGGTAAATCCACAATTACTGTGTGGAAGCTTGCACCAAGGCATAAGTCTATTAAGAAGGTTGCCAACGTAACTGATCCACCCGCTCTATCCCCGCGCCTTCCTATTTTGATCTCGCGATGTTGGATTTCATCACCAACTAGTGGTTTCATCATAGGAAGGTTTGTTTGATTGTTTTCTTCTTAGATTCTTAGCGTGTGTTGTTTGTTTTACTTAGTGGACCTTAGGTCAAGTCAGTGTTAATGGTATCGAATCCTGGGAGTACCAATGGAGGAACCCCTTCTCCTGGGGAACCTTATACCTTTCCTTCGTTTGGAAACTTTGCTCCTCCATATGTTGCCACACTGAGTCTTCCAAGACTCACTATTGGATTACCAGTTTGGTTTTTCCCCACTCTGGTGATCCCGAATCCTCCCAATGTTTCAGTTGCACCTAATACTTTGGATGTCAATACACCACCCACACATCAACCTCATGTCGACTTTTCTCCTTCTTCGCCCATCAAGTCTCTTTCCATTTATCCTTCTTTGCCTAGTGAAATCTCTAAAGAAAGTAGCCAGGTTGATCAGAAGAAGAAGAAACGGAAAGAGAAGAAGAAGAAGAACCCGAAAAGGACAAAGGCCCCAACAACATCAGATGTTGGCTCTAAGAAACCAGTTACTGTTAATAGTATTGGGAGTGTTGATGAGGTCAACAAGATTAAAAGGAATAATCCAAAACCCAAATTCCCTTGCAGCCTTTGTAAGGGTGACCACTTTCTGATGGATTGCCCCGGTCTTACCCAGGTCTTAGAAAGGTGGTCCTCCACATCATCAGCCTATGTCAATCATGTCGATAATATCCCATCAACTAGTGATGTTTAGGTTGGTAAGAAGAAGAAAATTGTCAAGTTCCCTTTCATGTTATGTAAAGGTAATCATTAATCTCACCTTTGTCCTCGCATGGATGAGGCTTCTTCTCTTTTGGAAAAACTTCAAATTCCAAAAGGTTATCGTAAGCTTTCCTCCGACCCATTGTTGGTTGATGGACTGGTCAATCCGGTTCCATCCCCGGTCAGTCCAGTTGATCAGGTGGTCAATCTAGTTTCCTCCTCGATTGAACCACGAACCCAAGTAGTTGATCCAGTTCCGTCATCGATCAGCCCCGCTCTTCATCAAGAGAGTGCCACCAAAGTGGTCGACCCGTTTCCACCCATTTACCCCATTCTTCTCTTGGAGAATGAAACTCAAGTGGTTGATTTGGTTCTATCATTGGTCAATCCAACTCCTCCTTTGATGAGTGCTAAAGAGGCTGATCCAGTCCCTTCCACGGTCAGTCCCACCCTTCATCTGAAGAGTGCCAAAGTGGTCGATCTAGTTTCACCATCGGTCGATCCCATTCCTCCATTGTGGAATGTCAAAGTGACTGATCCAGCCCCTTCCTCGGTCAGTCCCACTCTTCCTCTAAAGAGTGCTAAAGTGGTCTATCCAAGTCCACCATTGGTTGATCTGATCCAATCATCGGTCGATCCTACTCTCCTTCTAGAGAGTAAACCCAATACTGCCCATGTTTTTCTCATTAATATAGACTCTACCATGCCAGGGGGCATTCCTCCTTCTCCTGTGAAACCCCCTCCAAGTAATGAGGCCATCCTTTTTGATTGGGGTGCGCTAACTAGACCTCGTCTTCCCTCTCACATTCCTTTTCATATTCCAACACAGGTTTGTGGTCGGGACGTTCCTCAAACACTGATAGATGAAGGTGCATCCATTATTATTTTGTCTTCTGTTGCTTGGTATGCTTAGGGTTGTCCATAGCTTGCACCGGTTACACAGAATATGTTATCTTTTAACAGAAGAACTAGTCAACCTTTAGGGATCCTTCCTCAGTTTCCTGTAACTTTGGGAGGAAAAACTTTCTTTATTGATGTCATGGTAGTCTGAGACCCCTGGGATTTCGCTTTACTCCTTGGGTGGGATTATGTCTATGCTATGAAAGCTATTGTATCCACTCTTTTCCATGTGATATATTTCCCTCAAAATGGAGGAATTGTGACTATTCATCAACTTTCATTCATCGACCCTGACTGGGTTACCTCCCTAAGTGGTTCTTATATGCAGATAGTATCACCCCCACTGCATGTCAATTATGTGGTTTTGTCTCCCATGACCTCAGCTTCCGATGATTTGGATCTGGTAGTTGACATGGTGATCTCTTTGGTAGGGTTATTGGAGCCTAATCTCCTTACCCCTGTCATGACTCTCAACATGTGTTCCTTCCAGAGTGATTCTCTTCCATCCAACGAAGATCTCTTGGAAGCCATGACCGAGTTTTGTCCCTTGACATGCTATCCTTCTAGAGCATTATCCTCTTGGAAGCCATGATCAAGAAGCAACCACGAGCATAGTTTCTCTTCTCTATGGCAAGCTCATTAAAAAATGAAACAAAGGCTTTGAGCATAGTTTTCTTCTCTGTAGCAAGCTCGTTAAAAAATGAAACAACAATCTGGGGATCAAACCTAGAACCTTGAGCATAGTTCTTTTCTTGTGTCAAGCTCATTAAAAAATGAAACAATCACCTCTCCCTTCAAGTTGAGTCTTTCGCCAGATCTCGTAGATGTCGAGTCGAGTCTTTTGTTAGGTCTCGTTTTTGAACCTTCATTTCATCCACCTGTATCCTTTTTCTCCGTCTAGCACAGAAATTGGTGACAACCTCAAAGTTGGTGAATGAATTGAAGCTTGGGGGGCATGTCTCCAGCCTTTGATGATCATTCTGGAGTCATGTCACTAGCTTTCAAGCTGGGGGTAGAGTACCGAGCTTAGTCTTTATTCTTTCTCATGCTCGTAAATACATGAGAATGCATCCAGGTAAACTTTTATCTCTTTTTCGGACCTATATGGATACACAAAAAAGGAACCCCCTAGAGTCTTCTTTAATCTCTTTTTAGACTCTCTAAACATGAAAAGATCGTCGAGTGATCTTTCTTCCTTTCCCACTCATTAAACGGTTCGAAAGGGCGTCTTTCGAGTGATAGTTTATCTCTTTTTTGGTCTTGTTAGACTATGGTATGAAAAAGGAACTGAGAGAGTTCTCTTTTAAGTGTTTTTCCAAAATCTATAATCCTAAAAAACCTTCGAGTTTTCTATCTTTGGACTCGGTAAAACAAACATCGATAAGCCCATATGGGATCAAACCCTTACTTCTTCCAGTTCGTTAAACAAAGGAAGAGGAACTTACTGAAGGTGAGTTATATCGAGCATGTGTTATCCTCCTCGAGCTCATTAAATCAAAAAGAGGTACTCGTCTATCTGGATGGGGGGAAAATTTAAAAGAAGCAAGCTGAGCAGTCTCTTGAGAACATCACCAAGTAATTCTTAGAGTCACCCTTGAACACAACACTTTGTCATATGCACACATTATAACCCACTAAACCTCTGCACTGAGCCAATCCTTTGAGCTTCTTTCACTCCTTTGGGTCACCCGATGCAAGTCACAGCATCCACTGCATCATCAAGTTTTGGTCCATGTCATGTTTCTGTTGTTGTGCCTCAGTATTCAAGGGAAGTATTCGCCTCTAGAGTCAGTCGTCACAAATATATTGTCTCAAAACCTGCGTCAGTCCATGTCCATTTGATATACCAATTACATCTCTATGTTCGTTTCATATCATTGATGGGGGATACATCAAGGCCCTCCTTCGACGAGCTTATTCCTGTCGACCTCAGCACATTATCCGGGAATTAGGCTTAGAAACTAGTTAGTACTTTGGGACCTGCATGCCTCAATGGAAGGCCTCCTCACATTCGACAGTAGGTTTACATCATTGACCTCTGATCAGATGATTCCATGGATGTTTGACTCCATCTCATCCATTCACATTCGTTGGAATGTACTAGGGTACCTTGGGAATCATTGACATTAATGGTGATCTCCCTTGCACTTGTTAACGGTTCACACCATTGACCGGTAATCAAGTGGTTTCTGCCGTGTTCGACATCAGGACATCTATTCACATGGTTAGAAATGTATCACGTTGGGATTGGTAAGAAGACCTTGGGCTGAGTGATCACTTTGATATATACTTTGCCCAGGTTGCGAAGGAGTTTCTCTTGAACAATGACACATATATTGTTACATAGATCCACTTTGTATTGTCGTGGCTATGTCTTGTCATCTCGTAGATCCACTGTGTATTCTTCATGGCTATGATTAGTTCAGGTCATGGGAGTATAGATCCATAGTGTATTTTCAGTGGCTATACCTTTTTATCAATACAATTATGGATCCGCAGTGTATTTTATGGCAGCCATATCTTACAAGTCTTGATCACCCAAGCATAGGTATACCTGCCTTGGGTTTGAAACATGTCATAATATTTGTTGGATGTTTCTGTGCAGCTTCTGTCAGGTTCTCTACATCTATACCCTTGCTTGAAAGTCTACAAATCATTTCATTTATCAGTTCCTATCTTCTAACTTCATAATTTGGGGGGCAATCTGTTACACATCAAAAATACTCACTTTGATAAGTGTCGCAAGTGTCATCATTACAAAGGTCGCAAGTGTCACATTTTTCTCACAAGGTTGCAAGTGTCTCTTGTTTCTCACAAGTGTCACAAGTGTCAAAGAAAGCATACTGCCATGATGCCTATGTCGTGCCTATAACGACATGAGGAGGACACCTGAAACACCTCAAACATTTGATTTGGAAGGGAAGAAATGAGTCAGCAGGCTTGCAAACCTTTTGCCATCTGAAAACACTCAAAAAACTAGCTTTTGGAGGAGAGCGCTCCCCTATACCTCTTCTGGGAGCACCGATGCTCCCCCTTACACTGTCTGGGAGCGTTATAAAGCTCCTCTGGCCCTTTTGTGGGAGCGCTACCTACAGGGATGATTTTAAGGATGGAAATTTATTTTAAAATGTAAAAACCTTGGCGAATATTACCAATCTTTCATATGTCAACTATAAATGTTTGGTGATATTTTTTTAAAAATATTCAAATTTCTAAGTATTTTATACATTTTTTTATAATTTTTTGGCGATTTTTAAGGTAAAATAATTTTATCCTATAGAATTTGGGCGAATCATTTTTAAAATAGCAAATCTCATTTTTGGGAAAACCATGGAAAATTAGCCCATGAGCGAAATTTAGCCCCTAAAATCATCTATGGCTACCTATTCTGGGTAGTAGTTAAGTTGTTGAGATGAATGGGGGAAGCATCTTTTCATTTTTGGAAGGCGGTTGGATTCGAATCCCTTGTCTAGCCATGATCCTAGGGCAGATCCTCAACTGAAGGAGGCAAATCCTCAACTTCCCCAAAGATATCTCAAGTGGTTAAAGCCTCTCCAAGGCTATATAAACAAGCTTTCTAATGGTGAAAGGGAACTGGAAAAGGAGAATCACACCAAACTTATGATCTCATAAGTGGTGCTGGAACAGAGATATTTTGGAAGCAAGAGACCTATGATCTCATAGGGAACAATCGGTGAAGCTATCATCATTCAGATCGTGGATATTTTGAGCAAGGGTTAGACAAGGAGGACTTGGCAGAGCTACTGCAATCAATCCATGGCTGTAAGCAATGTTTTGTCCTCATTAATATAATTTTCTTGGCCTGTTTCTTTCTAGTTTGTGTCTGATCTTACATGAAATTATCGTTGATAGATAGATATATTTTTAAGCTAATATCAATAGAGTAGGAAGTGGTCATACTTTGTTTGTCTACAGGGCTCATCGAGGAGCGAAATATTGGAGCTCAACTCGAAGCGTGCAGGGACAAACGTCGATAAAGAGGTACTTTTGTTCTCCTTCCTCCTCATGCATTAGTTTGTATAGATTTGAAAGGAAGTCAGTGTGCATGTTAAGCACTTTCTGTCTTAGAGTTAAGGGTCTAGCTCTTTGAGGCAATCTACCTGTCCACAGGAAGATTTTCCTACAACATAAATACACTGCAAATCCCCAGTGGAGTCGCTAGTTTCTGTTCTAGGAAAATCTCCCTGCGGATAGATAGATTGCCTCAAAGAGATAGACCCTACTCTAAGATAGAAAGTGATTAACATGGACACTGACTTCCTTTCAAATCTATACAAACTAATAGATGAGAAGGAAGGAGAACTGAAGTACCTTTTAATCAACGTTTTTCCCTGCATGCTCCGAGTCGAGCTCCAAAATTTCGCTCATCGATGAGTCCTGTAGAAAAACAAAGAATGACCACTTCCTACTCTATTGATATTAGCTTGAAAACATATCTATCTATCAATGATAAGTTCATGTAAAATTAGACACAAACTAGAAAGAAACAGGCCAAGCGAGTCATATTAATGAGAATAATGACAGCAGTACTTACAATCGTATATGCGAATGCGACAGCTTCGTCAAGTCCCCTTCATCTAACCCTTGCTAGAAATATCCACGACCTGTATGATAGCAGCTTCACTAATCACTCTCCTTCAGCTGACTATGTGTTTCCTATGAGATCATAGGTTTCATGCTAGCAATTCTTCCCCCTTCTCACCATCATAGATCCTGCTTATATAGGTTAAGAGAGGCTTAACCTCTTGAGTTATCTTTAGAACAAGTTGAGGAATCCCCTCCTTGGATCAGGGATCTCCTGATGGAACCAAGAATTCGAGTACAACTACCTTCTAAACTTGAAAGATCATCCCCTTATTCTCCTCAACTAGCCAACTAAAGCCTCAGATTAGATAGTGCTCCCTCAAAAGGGGCATCAGGGCGCTATAACGCTCCCTAGGAAGCTTGAGGGGAGTGCCAGCGCTCCAAGAATGGATAGAGCTCCTTCAGAGGGGAAATGATGCATTATAATGCTCCCTAAGACCTTATAGGGGAGCACCCTCACTCCTAAGGCTGATGTAGGGGAGCGCTCACCCTCCAAACCCTTGTTTAAGGGCTCCTTTCAGGTGATAAGATTTCTTTGACTTCAGTTAATCATTCTCCTTCCTCTAAATCAAGTGTCTGAGTTATTCTAGATGTCTCTTTGGTGTTGTCATCATGGCAGTATGCTTTGTTTGATGTTTGTGACACTGGTGAATGACATGCGACACTTGCAATAGTCAAGAGGATCATGCGACACTTACGACACTTATCGAAGTGAGAAATATTGAGGTGTAACAGATTGCCCCCTAAAGTATGAAGTTAGAAGATGCGAACTGATAACTGAAATGCTTTGTAGATGTTCAAGCAAGGGTATAGACTCAGAGAACTTGACTGAAGCTGCACATAAAACATCCAACAAATATCATGGCATATTTCAAAACCCAAGGTAGGCATACCTATGCTTGGGTGATCAAGACTTGTGAGATATGGCCGCCATAAAATACACTGTAGATCCATAATTGTATTGATGAAAAGGTATAACCACTAGGAATACAATGTGGATCTATACTCTGATGACCTGGACTGATCGTAGCCATGAAGAATACACAGTGGATCTACGAGGTGATAAGACATAGCCACGACCAATACAAAGTGGATCTATGTAACAGTGTATGCATCATTCGTCCAAGGGAAACTCCTTCACAACCTGGGCGAAGTATATATCAAAGTGATTACTCAACCTAGGGTCTTCTTACCGATCCCAATGTGGTACGATTCTAGCCATGTGAATAGATGTCCTGATGTCGAACATGGTAGAAACCACTTGATTACTGGTCAATGGTGTGAACTGTTAACAAGTGCGAGGGAGATCACCATTAATGTCAATGATTCCTAAGGTACCCTAGTACATTCCAATGAATGCAAATGGATGAGCTGGATTCAAACATCCGTGGAATCATCTGATCAGAGGTCAATTATGTAAACCTACTGTCAAATGTGAGGAGGCCTGCCATTGAGGCATGCAGGTCCCAAAGTAATAACTGGTTTCTAAGCCTAATTCCCGGATAATGTGCTGAGGTCGACAGGAATAGGCTCGTCGAAGGAGGGCCTTGATGTATCCCCCATAAACGACACGAAACAGACATAGAGATGTAATTGGTGGATCAAATGGACATGGATTGACATGGGTTTTGAGGCAAGATATTTGGGATGGCTGACTCTCAAGGTGGATACTTCCCTTGAACACTGAGGCACAGCAGTGGAACATGACATGGACCAAGACTTGATGATGCAGTGGATGCTGTGACTTACGTCAGGTGACCCAAAGGAGTGGAAGAAACTCAAAGGATTGGCTTAGTGCAGAGGTTCAGTGGGTTATAATGCATGCAAAAGACAAAGTGTCATGTTCAAGGGCGACTCTAAAAATTATTTGGTAATGTTCTCAAGAGACTGCTTGGCTTGCTTCTTTCAAATTTTCCCCCATCCATATAGACGAGTATCTCTTTTTGATTTAACGAGCTTGAGGAGGATAACACATGCTCGATATAACTCACCTTCGGTAAGTTCCTTTTCCCTTGTTTAATGAATCGAAAGAAGTAATGGTTCGATCCCGTATGGGCCTGTCAATGTGTGATTTAACGATTCCAAAGATAGAAAAATCGAAGGTTTTTTAGGATTATAGAGTTTGGAAAAACACTTAAAAGAGAACTCTCTCAGTTTCTTTTTCGTACAGTAGTCTAAAAAAACTAAAAAAGAGATAAACTATCACTCGAAAGACACCCTTTCTAACCTTTTAACGAGTGGAAAAGGAAGCAAGGTCACTCGGCGATCTTTTCATGTTTAAAGAGTCTGAAAAGAGATTAAAGGAGACTCCAGGGGGTTCCTTTTTCGTGTATCCATAAAGGTCTGAAAAAGAGATAAAAGTATACCTGGATGCATTCTCATGTATTTACGAGCACGAGAAAGAACAAAGACTAAGCTCGATACTCTGCCCCCAGCTTGAAAGCTAGTGACTTGACTCTAGAATGATCATCAAAGGCTGGAGACATGCCCCCCAAGCTTCAATTCATTCATCGACTTTGAGGTTGTCACCAATTTCTGTGCTAGATGGAGAAAAAGGATACAGGTGGATAAAATGAAGGTTCAAAAATGAGACCTAATGAAAGACTCGACTCGACATCTACAAGATCTGGCGAAAGACTCAACTTGAAGGGAGAGGTGATTGTTTCATTTTTTAATGAGCTTGACACAGGAAAAGAACTATGCTCAAGGTTCTAGATTCGATCCCCAGATTGTTGTTTCATTTTTTAACAAGCTTGCTACAGAGAAGAAAACTATGCTCAGGGCCTCTAATTCATTTTTTAACAAGCTTACCACAGAGAAGAGAAAATATGCTCGTTGTTTTGTCTTGATCATGGCTTCTGAGAGGATAATGCGCTAGAAGGGTACCATGCCAATGGAAAAAACTCGGTCATATCTTCCAAGAGATCTTCTCTGGATGGAAGAGAATCACTCTGGAAGGAACACATGTCGAGGGTCGTGATAGGAGTAAGGAGATCAGGCTCCAATAATCCTACCAAAGAGATCACCATGTCAACTACCGGATCCAAATCATCAGAAGTTGAGGTCTTGGGAGACAACGCCACATAATTGACATGCGGTGGGGGTGATACTGTCTGCATATAGGAACCACTTAGGGAGGTAACCCAGTCTGGGTCGATGAATGAAAGTTGATAAATAGTCATAATTATTCCATTGTGAGGGAAATATATCACATGGAAAAGGGTGGATACAAGAGCTTTGATAGCATACACATAATCCCGCCCAAGGAGTAAATTAAAATCCAAGGGGTATCGGACTACCATGACATCGATAAAGACACTTTTCCCTCCCAAAGTTATAGGAAACTGAGGAAGGATCCCTAAAGGTTGACTAGTTCTTCTGTTAAAAGCTAATAGATTCTGTGTAACCAGTGCAAGCTGCGGACAACCCAAAGCGTACCAAGTAACAGAAGACAAAATATTAACGAACGCACCTTCATCTATCAACGTTTGAGGAACATCTTGCCCACGAACTTGTACTGTAATATGGAAAGGAATGTGAGAGGGAAGACGAGGTCCATTTAGCACACCCCAATCAAAAAGGATGGCCTCATTACTTGGAGGGGGTTTCACAGGAGAAGGAGGAATGCCCCCCAGCATGGTAGAGTCTGTATTAACAAGAAAAACATGGGCCGTATTGGGTTTACTCTCTAGAAGGAGAGTAGGTTTGACTGATGATTGAATCGGATCAACCAATGGTGGACTTGGATAGACCACTTTAGCAGTCTTCAGAGGAAGAGTGGGACTAACCAAGGAAGGGACTAGATCAGTCACTTTGGCACTCATCAAAGGAGGAGTGGGATCGATTGATGGAAAAACTGGATCGACCACTTTGGTTTCATTCTCCAAGGGAAGAATGGGGTCGACGGGTGGAAATGGATTGACTGCTTTGGTGTCACTCTCTAATGGGAGAGTGGGATCAACCGAGGATGAAAACAGATCGACCACTTTGGTGTCACTCTTTTGATGAAGAGTGGGACTGATCGATGATGGAACTGGATGAGCTCCTTGGGTTCGTGGTTCAATCGAGGAGGAAACTAGATTGACCACCTGATCAACCGGATTGATCGGGGATGGAACTGAATTGACCAGTCCATCAACCAATGATGGGTCGGAGGAAAGCTTACGATAACCATTTGGAATTTGAAGTTTTTCCAAAAGAGAAGAAGCCTAATCCATGCGAGGACAAAGGTGAGAGTAATGATTACCTTTACATAACATGCAAGGGAACTTGACAATTTTCTTCTTCTTACCAACCTGAACATCACTAGTTGATGGGGTATCATTGACATGATCGACAGAGGTTGATGATGTGGAGGACCACATTTCTAAGACTTGGGTAAGACCGGGGAAATCCCTCAGAAATTGGTCACTCTTACAAAGGCTACAAGGGAATTTGGGTTTTGGATTCTTCATTTTAATCTTGTTGACCTCATCAACACTCCCAGTACTATTAATAGTAACGGGTTTCTTAGAGACAACATTTAATGTTGTTGGGGTCTTGGTCCTTTTTGGGCTCTTCTTCTTCTTCTCTTTCTGTTTCTTCTTCTTCTGATCAACCTGGCTACTTGCTTTAGAGATTTCACTAGGCGAAGAAGGAGAAATGGAAGGAGACTTGATGGGCGAAGAAGGTGAAAAGTCGACCTGAGGTTGATGTGTGGGTGGTGTATTGATATCCAAAGTATTAGGTGCAATTGAAACATTGGGAGGATTCGGGATCACCGGAGTGAGGAACAACCAAACTGGTAATCCAATAGTGAGTCCTGGAAGACTTAGTGTGGCAACATATGGAGGACCAAAGTTTCCAAACGGAGGAAAAGTATAGGGTTCCCCAGGAGGAGGGGTTCCTCCATGGGTACTCCCAGGATTCAATGCCATTAACACTGACTCGACCTAAGGTCCACTAAGTAAAACAAACAACACACGCTATGAATCTAAGAAGCAAACAATCAAACAAACCTTCCTACGATGAAACCGCTAGTTGGTGATGAAATCCAACATCGCGAGGTCAAAATAGAAAGGGGCGGGGATAGAGTGGGTGGATCAGTTAAATTGGTGACCTGCTTAACGAACGTACGCCTTGGTGCAAGCTTCCACGCAGTAATTGTGGATTTACCCTCCAAGGAGCCCGAGTGAGTTTGACCAACGTCTATTCCAGGTACAGTGAGACTTCCCTTCACCGTCACCTTGTGTGAGACCCTAAAGATTATGGCTACTAAGGTCACCAAATCGTATTCATCCCCTGGGCGGGTATATTCGACAATCCAATCAGAACATACAGGCAACATATCTAGCCCAAAATCAACTAAAAGGCTTCCACGCAGTAATTGTGGATTTACCTTTAAGCGATCCCCATAATACGATCTGACCACCACAATCAGTTAAACCATGGAGGGATAATCTTTGTAACTCACCTGAATGCGACCTCATGCGTAACCCCTATGTGAGAGGGGGATCCCAGGCAGACTAATATGACAATTGGATTTTACTCTCCCTACCGCAAGATACTAAGTTTGTTTGATAGCTTTGGAAAGTTATCCTTTCAACCTATTCCAAAGCCCTACACCTTAAACTAATGTAGGTTTGCTAACAAAGATGTAAAAAGTCTGATAAATTTTAGTTAAGCATTGATTTTAGTGGCTTTTGTTTACTCGGAGGGTGTATGAAAGTGAAACTGATGGACTGATGACTCAATTCCCAAAAATATGCATGAAATATGATAATCAATTGTTTCTTTTCAATGAATACCTATTTAAGGGAAGGAGGAAGAGTCATTTTCACTATCAAACACTTGATAAGAAATTCCCTCAATCAATTTTGTTCTTAATCAAATCCAACATAATGCTACAACATTTCAGATATGCAAACTAATCATTAAGATGTACTTTTGTCATTTGTATGTGAATGATAATCAATTCAATGCAAAATTTCTCCTGTCAACTACCCTTTCAGATCAAGGAGATTCAGACAAGAATATGCAGATTTCACACACACAACACACCCTTTTGAAATCAAACAAGAGAAATAAAATCAAAAATGCAAAAGGAAGGAGAAAAAAATTGGATCAAATGACCTCAAATAACCAAATGAGAAGATTTACAGACTTCAAATGTCCTTCACTAGAGTTCCCGCTCAGTCGAATAGGAGAGAAGAAAGCAGGGGATCGATTTCAAGCTTTCAACAACAGAAACTCAAAAATAATGAAGAAGGGCATAAAAAATGAACAAAAATGTGTTTAATTCTCAAGATGAAGGATGTCAGAGGTCAAGGGAAGAAGCATTGAATCTCAAAGCAGCTCAGCAAGTGAAAAAACAGGGTTTGGACCTCCAAAATGCAATTTTTTGAAAGGATTTTGTGAAAACAGGGGCTGGCACTCTGGTATAAAGGCCATCATAGCATTATAAAGCTTTGTCCAACACTCTAAGGGATATTTTTCACCCTACTAACAAGGCAAGGGAGTGCTGGTGCCCAAAATCTCACAAAAATGTCCAAAAAACCCAAAAATTCAATCAAATTATGACAAGTAAGCTGAGTGTGATGGGGTGAAGAGTCAATTAGCAAGTGCAATCAGATAAATGGGGTGAACAAGGTCTAATAAAAAAAAAGGTAAGACAAGGCCTTATGAGGAAAAATCAAAACCAAAAGTTTCAATTCGATCCTTCCCCAGTGGAGTCGCCAGTTTCTATTGTAGAAAAATCTCCCTGCGGACAGGTAGATTGCCTCAAAGAGCTAGACCCTAAACTCTAAGACAGAAAATGTTTAACATGGACACTGACTTCCTTTCAAATCTATACAAACTAATGCATGAGGAGGAAGGAGAACAAAAGTACCTTTTTATCGACGTTTGTCCCTGCACGCTCCAAGTTGAGCTCCAATCTTTCACTCCTCGATGGATCCTGTAGAAAAACAAAGTACGACCACTTCCTACTCTATCAAGATTAGTCTGAAATAGATCTATCTACTAAAGAGACAAATTCATGTGATATTGAACATGAATTAGAAAGAAACAGGCCAACCAAATTATATTAATGAGGACAAAACATTGCTTACAGCCATAGATGAATTGTAGCATCTCTGCCAAGTCCTCCTTGTCTACCCCTTTCTCAAAAGATCCATGATCTGAATGATGATAGCTTCACTGATTTCTCCCTATAAGATAATAGGTCTCTTGCTTCCAAATTATCTATGTTCCAACACCACTTATGAGACCATAAGTTTGGTGTGATTCTCCTTTTCCAGTTCCCTTTCACCATTAGAAAGCTTTCTTATATATCCTTGGAGAGGCTTTAACCACTTGAGATATCCTTGGGGAAGTTGAGGATTTTCCTCCTTCAGTTGAGGATCTACCCTAAGATCATGGATGGACTAGGGATTCAAATCCAATTGCCTTCCAAGAATGAAAAGATCCTTCCCCCATTCATCTCAAAAACTTAACCACTGCCCAGAATAGGTAGTGCTCCCTCAAAAGGACCATCAGAGCATTGTAGCACTCCCTAGTAGGCTTTAGGGGGGTGTCAGCACTTTAAAAATACATAGCGCTCCCTCAAAAGGGCCAGAGGAGCTTTATAACACTCCCAAACAGTGTAAGGGGGAGCATCGGCACTCCCAGAAGAGGTATAGGGGAGCGCTCTCCTTCAAAAGCTCAGTTTTTTAGGTGCTTTCAGATGGCAAAAGGTTCATGAGCCTGATGACTCATTTATCCTCTTCCAAATCAAATGTTTAAGGTGTTTCAAGTGTCCTTCTCATGTTATAAGCACGACATAGGCATCATGACATCATGCTTTCTTTAACACTTGTGACACTTGTGAGCATAGTGAGACACTTGTGACACTATCAAAGTGAGTAATTTTGATGTGTAACAATGCTTTATCCAAGGGAGACTCATTATGCTGCTAATAAATAAAATACTTTTCCCTTCCTCTTTTTGAGGTATATTTGATTTTTTTTGTCTTTTTCAATGATTTTGAAAAAAGAATAAAAGAATGATGTGTTACAAAGGAGGATCGAGTGTCACAAACATACTAGTTCCAAGCACACAAAACACAAGGATGCTCGGGGCAAAGGGACATATGCAAGAAAATGACACTTGGGAAAAATCGTCCAGGGGAAAAAGGTGTCAAGACACAGAGGCAAAGTGCTATAGGGATTACGTATGAGGCATGCTTCAGATGGTTCAGTTGAGAGAAACATGGAGCTGACATTAGGCCAAAGACACGGTTATGAAAATGCGATTAATAAAACACACAATGGTAACATCCTTCGATGTAAGTTTAACGAGCCCAGAGAAGGTAAGATCGGTGGTTTTTCATATTTAGAGAGTCTGAAAAAATATAAAAGGAGACTTCAGTGGGGTACCATTTTCGAAGATAGTCTAGTCGGTTCAAAAAAGGGGTAAACTAGCACCGACAAGACGTCTATTCAAAACCATTTTAACAAATGTGATAAGGACAAGATCACTCGGCCATTTTTTCGTTTTAAAGGAGTCTGAAAAAAGATTAACTATGGACTCCATCACAAATGTTCTTCTGGACCAGTTTAACGAGTGTGAAAGAATGAGGTCACTCGATGATCTTTTCAATTTTAGGGACTCTAAAAAGAGCTTAACTATGGACTCCGTGGGGGTTCTTTTTTCATAAATTTAGTCCCTCAGGCCCGAAAAAGGGTTAAAATGATACCTGAGAGTACTCTTTTAGAGAACTAAAGTTCCATAGAGTATACCATTGTTCATACAGTTGACCGTCCAGACCAAAAAAGGGGTAAACTACCATCGGACAGACTTGACTTCAAATTTCAGTTTAACGAGCGTGAAAGGCCACAAGAACACTCGAAAATATTTTCATGTTTAGAAGGTCTGAAAAGGGATTAAAAGAAGACCCATAGGGGTTACTTTTCTCAATTAATCTGGATAATATCAAAAATCATAAATGCAGTCTCACTGGATGTTGCTTTCGGATCTCAAAGCAAGATTGAAAATCAACAAAGTTAGCTCATGATCAACACTTTGTGGGTCGATGTCTGGCATCTCCTCAGGGGAGCAGTATGCTCCGACGAAAACATTGTCTATGACACCAGGGGTTCTGGAGATATTGACAGGTATCATTTCAGTAATGGTTGTCATATTACCCTCAGCATAGATCTCGTGTGTAGCTAAGGGATTAATAGGACAAGACCTATCTCTAGTCATAGTCAAGGTAAATTATTCGGCCTCAATTCTGTTTGACTCTGGAAGGAAGTATGATCTATGATGAAGATCATCCCAGGGATTGTCCAGACTATTCATTGCTTCAATTAATTCTTTGTCAGAGGGAAAGACTAAGTCTAACGAATCGGTGTTAGCAAGAGAACCTTGAGCCCAAATAGGCTCTAGAAGCGGATCTAACTCTTGTGCAGGAGTTGGATCTGGGTTGGTTGAAGCTTGCTGGACTAAAGAGTATGCTACTTCAGCTACAGAAAAGGGCATGGACATTCCCAGGTGCCCTGTCCCATCCATCATAACTGATGGGGAAGGAATGATCCATGGATCATCGAAGTAAGTCATGCGAAACGACGAAACTTGAAAAATCTCAACCTTATGGTGATTGGATATAAACTTGATATCACCTTGAGGGGGTGGGTAATCGAAGGTACCCATCAAATATGGGCACAAACCAACCCCTATGTTGACTACACCTAGTTGAGGATTATCAATCATCGAGACTGTGGATGCCCCCAATGAAGGGTCGGGTCTAGAGAAAGACAAATGATTGATGGTCACTATTCAGCCCTCGTGTGGGAACAACAAGACCTAGAAAACTATAGCAACCATAGATTGCATGGCATAATTCCAACTCCTTCCTAACAAGAGGTTATAGTCGAGGGGGGCATCGACTACCTCTACCTCAACACACACGGTCTTCCCTCCTAACTACACGGGGAAAGAAGGAATGATGCCACGTGGTCAGAATGAACGATCGTTGAAAGAACTAAGGAGGGTAGGTGATGGTGACAAAACAAGTTGGCCAACAACCTTCCAACATGCCAACAACATAACACATGTTGAGGCTCCCTCATCAACCACCATGCAGAAGATATTATGAGTAAAATCTTTTGTGGGACAAGCCACTACTATCTGAAATGCTACGTGGTAAGGTAGATGAGGTTTTTGGTTGGTTGTATCCAACATTATTGTACCCGGATTACAAGTCTCGGTAGATCTTAAAGCAGTTAACAAGGATTTCCTCTGGGAAGGGCAACTTTGGAGGACCTCCAAAGCAGACATCGTACAAGGTGTTAGGACCACATAATGTACCTTTTTGCCTATACTTTTTTCCACTATTATACTCTTGATCACCCATATTTAAACTCATACTATCACTTTATCTGATCATTCCAAAGGTATACAACGTCCCTTCTCATAACTATACGTTTAATCTGTTTTGCATAATATTTTACATCACTCTCGTACTTAACCATTGATTAGAAATGTATAAGTGTTCAAACTGCAGATTAGCATTTGAAGCCTGTTGTTGAAACACAGAGTTGTTACACAATCCAAGGTTGTAGACGCTGAAACATAGAGCTGTTACACAGTCCAGAGTCGCAGATGTTGAAACACAGAGCTGTTACACAGTCCAGAGCTGCAGATGCTGAAACATAAAGGAAACCGCTAGGACCGACAATGCTGAAACACAAAGGAAGCCGTTACAGTCAGCGGTCAACAAGCACCAACCGTCGCTCCTACATGAGAATGCTGACACAATCGAGAGTGCAATCCCCGTGGCCAAAACAGCCCACGATTCACGATGCTGAAACAACTTCAGCAGCAACAAGAAGAAGCTGTTACTCCAACCATAACAGCAATACCTCATTCAGCACCTGTAATAGCATTTTGTTGTGCGAGACTAGGACATCCTATTCTGGTTTAGAAAGTAGATCTGACTAAAGATAGGACTCAGATACACATTGTAATTTCTGATAAATTGTATCGAAGGGGTTCCCTCTTTAAATAAGAGGAAATCATCATTCGAGGGATCCAAGTTTTATGTATTGAGAAAGCTTCAGAGAGAGGGACGTACTTCATTTTCAGATTGTAATATGATATTTTGATAGATGAATAAAAGACTGCTTTGAGTA
>CBVK0101102577.1:0-12231 GCA_900067695.1 Picea abies | reverse complement strand
CTCCTATAGTATCCCGCCAATCCCATAAAGGATATGATGTCTGAAACATCCTTTGGTGTAGGCCATTCCATGATAGACCTAATCTTGTCAGGATCTACTGCTACCCCTTCCTTGGACAGAACATGTTCCAAGTAATGTATTTGCTTCTGAAAGAAGTCACATTTGCTGAATTTAGCATAGAACTGATGCTCTCTTAGCACTTGCAACACAAGTCTAAGATGCTCTTCATGTTCTTCTCTATTCTTAGAGTAGATTAATATGTCATCAATAAAAACTAGTACAAATTTATCTAAAAATTTACTGAGTACATTGTTCATTAAGAACATGAAAGTGGCAGGGGCATTAGTTAACCCAAATGGCACTACCACAAACTCATAGTGACCATACCGTGTCTAGAAAGCGGTTTTATGGATGTCTTCACCCTTGATTCGGACTTGATGGTATCCCGACCTCAAGTCAATCTTTGAGAAAATAGACGCACCTCCCAACTGATCGAATAGATCATCGATCCTGGGCAAGGGGTACTTGTTCTTTATGGTTACTTTATTAAGTTGTCTATAATCTATGCACAGTCTAAGGGTGCCATCCTTCTTTTTCACAAACAGGACTGGTGCTCCCTATGGGGACACGCTGGGTCAAATATAACCCTTATCCATCATTTCTTTCAATTGTAATTTGAGTTCCACTAACTCAGTTGTTCTCATCCGGTAGGGTGTCCTAGACACCAGCACCGCTCCTGGTGCAAGCTCTATCGAGAAGTTAATGTCTCTTCTCGGAGGTAGACCCGGTACCTCTTCCAGAAACACATCTTTTTATTCTCTTAGGATAGGGTGATCATCAGGGCTTGGTTTAGCACCTTCGATTGTTTTTAACACCTGTATTGCATATAGGGGACATCCCTTTCGACAATACTTTCTCATTTGCAGGGTTGATATTTGCCTCACCGAGACCGGTTTTCGGATCCCTTGGAGGGTTATCCTTTTTCCTTCTTTGCTCACACATTCTAAGGTTTTATGGTAACAGTCCAATTTGGCCTTATGGGCGGCCAGCCAGTCCATACCAATCAACAGATTGTATTATCCCAGGGGTAATACGTTAAGGGTTGCTTGGGTGGGGAATTCACCCAACATTAACTAGCAGGCTGGTATGACCTATGCTACCCTTCTTTTAGTGCCAGTGGCTAACTGTACCAACCATGGCTTGGTTTGTTTTTGTGGTTGTAGCATACACTTATCCACAGTCTTAGGGGCTATATAACTCAAATTTGAACCAGGTTCAATCAAAACAGACACCAGATGGTTGAAAATCATACCTTCTATTTCCACCACTAAAGCTTGGTGGTTAGCTTGGTTATTATCCAATGCTGCATAAATCTGTGGCACACTCCTTGCCACATCATTGACTGTGGGAAATTCCTGAATGTTATAAAATTTTCGACTATTCTGTTGTCGGTGTGGACAGTCTCTCAGGAGATGCTCTTCTCTGCAACCCCAGCATTTCAGAGGTTCTTTCTTTTGGTTATTAGTCTTCACTGGTATAGGTCCAGAATTTTTACTTCCTTCCACCGAGGGAATGTTCTGCTGGAGTACACTCCGGGCTGGAAAGTTCATTCTGGGGTTCTTCTTGTAGTTCTTAAATCCTGAGGATTTGATCCCCTTTTTCTGAAATCTCGAACCACTCTTCTGTTTCCAGTCTCCACAAGACTTTGCCCGATGTCCATATTGTTCATGACAATATGTTGCTTTTTGAATAGTGTCTTCTAAGGTCTTTGGCTCGTCGAATTCGATTTGGTTCCGGTATTTCTTGGGTAGCCCACTGATGAAGCATTGCACCTTCGCCTTCTCTGCTTTGATGTAGGGTACATATGTCAATAAGTAGAGGAATTTGTTGACATATTCCTCTATAGTGAGTTGCCTCAGTTTGAGTTCATAAAACTCTTTAGCTTTCTCGTCGAAATATCTTTCCAACAAATACTTCTTCCAGAAGTAATTTTCAAACTATTTCCAAGACAGGTCCTCCTCACGGACCCCTCTCATATTCTTAAGGTCTTCCCACCAGATGGAAGCCTTTCCGTTCAGATTGAAAGTGGCCACTCAGGCCTTCAAATTTTCTAAAAAATCATGGACTCTGAAATATTTATTCAGTCCAAGTAGCCAGGCCTCGGCTTCCTCTCCCTTCTTTATCTCACCATCGAAGGAGGGAGGTTTGGCCTTTCTGAATTCCTCAAATTTATGACCCTTGGAAGTCTTTTGCTTCTTCTGTTTTCTTCAAGAATAGGAACTGGTCCTGCTGTTGGAAGAGCCTTCTGAATCACCAGCTTCCTTCTCAGTGGAATCGTCTGACACTGGTCCTTTACCTCTGGTGTGGACCTTTCTTAAGGTGCTCCTCTCAGTATGGCCACTGATACGACCATGTTTCTGCATCTCGGGTTCATGCTGCATTTGTCATTGTAGGTCGGATAAGCTCTGCAGTAAAACTGCATTAATTTCGGTTTCCTTTTCTTGTTCTTTCATCATCCTTTCATTGTCGGCCTTGCAGCTTTACAATTCAACCATGAGACTCCTCACAGTCTCAGCTAGATCTGGAGGGGTTCCTATTGCTCTTCTTTTGTCAGACTCTTCGTCTCTATTGTGGGAGCCTTCTCCCATCTCTTGATGAGTCACCATTTTCTGCATCTGTAAATTCCCGCGGCTGATCGTCTGCTTGGTAGAAAAGACAAATGTTGGTTGTTAGTCAAGAGTTAGATACATTTTTATAACCTGTGCATAAATTCATATTTTCACATGTATACCCATATAACAGGGGTTTTTTCATTTGGGTCGTAATCCTTATCTATCCAGCCATCTTAATCCCAAGAGACTCTACCTACTTTAATAGGTACCCATCGTAACACTAAAACAGGACAACGAAGTTCATGTCCCAGATTACAGTTTCATCCTGCAATCCTTCTTCATAAGGAGAAAACACAGATGACAATGTCTTCTTACGCGGCTCGTGCCTGAGCCCAAGCAGGCCAAGTGTTGTAACCATGCTCTGATACCAAGAACAACAAGGGGGCTCCGGAATGAAACCTCAACTGTAGATCTGGGCAGGTGGACTTTGGCCGTCCAGATCTGCTCGTTACTTACCTTAATGCGCATTCGCGCCCTGGCTTAAAGCTGACATCTCTTCCTCACATATAACGGTCGTTACAGACCCTGAGATCCTCCAAAAGAATCTCGTCTGTTCATCAAGGTTTATCATCACGAGAGTCTGAACTCTCGATCACGGGACTCCCGAATTCTCGATCCCTGGTTTCTCGATGCAGTTAATCTCTCGACATGTAACCTCCGTAAATTGGACGGTCGAGATCTATCCCGGGATTTCCACCATGGAAAGTCTCGATCTCTCATCACCAGGACTCCCGATCTCGCGATTCTCGATTCCCCGAAATGGGTAATCTCATGACACGTGGCCTCCGTCGTTCAGACGGTTCATATCTATCCTGGGGTTTTCACCATGGAAAATCCCGAACTCTCATCACCAGGACTTCCAAATTCGCGATTCCCGATTCCCTGAAATGGGTAATCTTACGACACGTGGCCTCCGTCGTTCGGACGGTTCAGATCTATCCCGGGGTTTTCACCATGGAAAATCCTGAACTCTCGTCACCAGGACTTCCGAATTCGCGATTCTTGATTCCCCAAAATGGGTAATCTTATGACACGTGGCCTCCATCGTTCGGACAGTTCAGATCTATTCCGGGGTTTTCACCATGGAAAATCCTGAACTCTCGTCACCAAGACTTCTGAATTCGTGATTCCCGATTCCTCGAAATGGGTAATCTTATGACACGTGGCCTCCGTCGTTCAGACTACTCATATCTATCCCAGGGTTTTCACCATGGAAAATCCCAAACTCTCGTCACCAGGACTTCCGAATTCACGATTCCCGATTCCCCAAAATGGGTAATCTTACGACACGTGGCCTCCATCGTTCAGACGGTTCAGATCTATCCCGGGGTTTTCACCATGGAAAATCCCGAACTCTCGTCACCAGGACTTCCGAATTCACGATTCCTGATTCCCCGAAATGGGTAATCTTACGACACGTGGCCTTCGTCGTTCGAACGGTTCAGATCTATCCCGGGGTTTTCACCATGGAAAATCCCGAACTCTTGTCACCAGGACTTTCGAATTCCCGATTCCCGATTCCCCGAAATGGGTAATCTTACGACACGTGGCCTTCCTCATTCGGACAGTTCCGATCTATCCCGGGGCTTTCGCCTCTATACACTGGGGTTTTAACCCTCGGGTAACTCCTGACAGATCCAACGACTGTCGGGTTTTTCAGCCGAGATCTGTCAGCTCAGACAGGTTCCTAACTTGTGCATGATCCCATGACTTCCTGGTCATGGAAAAATCAACGGTCCAGATGTTCTCATGGACCTTGGGGATCTACGATCCCGATCTCTTCGCTACCCACGAAGACACAGAGAAACCAAGTGGTAAGGCGTTTAACACCCTACTTTCTCCTACCAATCTAACGGTCAGGTGTGACCGTAGATTTTTCGACGGAATCTCGTTCGTCGATCGACACCTATTTAGGGTCAAGGTACTTAACCTTCCATCTTCTTCTTCCGATCTAATGGTCGTGAGTGACCACAGATCTCCCAACGGGATCTCGTCTATCGATTCGACACTTATCAAGGATAAGGCACTTAACACTCCATCTTCTTCCTTCGATCTGACGGTCGTGAGTGACCACAGATCTCCCGACGGAATCTCATCCGTTGATAATACACTTCATCCATATGCTGCCATCTCGGGTTTTCAAGAGGATCGTTCCTCCTCATGCAGGGTTACTAAGGCCTTGCGCCTTCACATTCTCTTTCCCGGTTCTTGATGGACTTTTCAAGGAGGGTATCTCTATGGGGAGGTTTTTACCCAGGGTACTATCTGAGGCATATAAGGGTACCTTTCTCCCATGAATTAGACATGCGGTCTGAATTAGGTCGGTAAGCATATAAATAGCAAAATATGAAGACATAATCCATACGTAGTCTTTCCATTATAAACATGCATCTACCAGTATTGATCAAAACACCATACAGACATTCTTACAATGAAATCATTCACAATTTCACAGCTTATGGGCATAATTATCAGAATAAACATATATATTTCAAGATGCCAGAGGAAAAACACTTATCAGAAATAACACCAGGGGTTAAGCAACTGCTGAGAGGGGTGCTTGTTTCCACCCAACCGTAGGCTCAGCGACTCCCAGCGGATTTACCACTAGCCACCCCGAGCTAAGACCACGATGCTGTGAGACTGCGTCTCTGTTTGCCAGTGACCAGGAGTGAAGGTTACTCTCCTTCCTCTCTGCTATCACTCACTCTGCATATTGCCAGAGTTCCCTTCTTCCCCTCGCGTCTGCCCCCAATCGCTTCTACCCCACGCCTTATCCTCTTGCGAGGTTGCGTGTGGTGTTATTTCCCTCGCACTGGTCAGTCATGATGGCTCTATGGATGGGCGGTTCACCTCCCCATCCCTCATTAATTCCTGAGGAGCCATCATAATTCCTGAGGAGCCATCAACCTGCCATCCTGCGAGACATTTAATTCGGGGCCATCGAGCCGCTTTTGGTTCTCCAGGCCAGTGAAGTCCAAATACGGTATTAATCCTCGGTGGAAGTTAACGCCACCTTTCCAGGTGCCTTCCACCGCCATCGTGGTCTCTTTTTCTGCACATCCCCTCTCAACAGTCCTGCAATATAATTTCATAATGTTATTCACATTCATTGATCTTTTCCATAAGGTCCATTCACATCACATATTCACATTCATGAGTTTGCCACAGTTCTGGCCAGTCCAGTTATTTTTACAAACTGGGGGAAACAGGGTGTTACAATTTTATAGCAATCTTATGCTCTTTATCATACAAAGGGTTGACTATTTTACTTTCATTTTTACACAACACCTTGATAGAGAAGTTTTTATTGGAAATAGAGAGGGTTGTTGTAAAATTATAACAGAGGTCTTCAATATTGTCCTTATTTGATAGGGGATTTAATTCATTATTTAAATCATTTAAAAATATATCCCATTTATCTTTTTCAAAGAGAAAGTGCTTTTGGTTATCATAATTCTCTTGAATGAGGCTTTTTTGAATGACAAAATTTAGAGCTAGGGTTACTAGCTTATTCATTTCCTCTTTGATGGGTTTGATTTCCAATATGCCTTCCAAAATATTTAGAGCTAAATTGTTATTTAAATTTTCTTCTAGCTCTTTAATCTTGTTCTTCCAAAATATTTAGAGCTAAATTGTTATTTAAATTTTCTTCTAGCTCTTTAATCTTGTTCCTCATATTAAGATTTTCTAGATTATTCACCTCTCCTTCTTGGGTTGATTGTTTTTTCTTGGCTTTGTTTTTCTATTTCTTGTAATCTAATCTCCATTTTCTTGCAACTTAGTCTCCAACCCTAATATTTTATTTTTTTATCTATTTTTGAATCTTGTCTTTAAAGAATGTAAACTTATTACCAAGCATTACCTCTAAATATGTTTGAAGTTTGACTTCTTTGTCTTCTCTACATTGATCTAATGATTCTATATTCGTAAAAACTATTTACAATTACTTTACTACATCTCCTAGAGTTTTTGGTAAATGTGACGAACTATTTATATTGGAATAAATGAATAGATTCTATATTCGTAAAGACTATTTACAATTAGTAAAGACTATACCAACTCGGTGCCTAAAAATGTCCCACTCTTAAGCCAACTCATTGGATAATAATAATATTTGAACAATCACATGGTAAAGATGAAGTGATGTTAACATCAATGCAGAAATGCCTAATAACCATAATTCATATTAGAACCCATACTTTATATTCTTTATTTTAATTGGTAAATTATTTTTTATATTGATATTTAAAATAGAAAAACCATATCTTTTTAAATTAGTGTATAAGGAGTGTGAGACAAGGGACTTGAGAGATATATGCATATTCTATTTCTTCTATTTTGAATTTTTAAACAATTTTTAAGAGAGTAAGATTTGAAGTCAGATATCAAATTAGTGTACGAAACCTCTTGTGAGACAAGAGACTCCATTGAGATACACATACCCTACTCTTTTTGTTTTGAGCATGTAAATAATTCTAAAGACAATAAATTTTGAACCAAAACTACTAAATTAACAACCATAATTCAATTTAGATATTCAATTCTATCCTTTTACCCATAATGTTAAATTAGCCACCATTACCATCTTAAAAATGGAGTAGGGAAATAACACATTTGAAATATGTAAAAATCCATAATTCAATTTAAATATTCAATTCTATCCTTTTCCCCATAATGTTAAATGAGCCACTATTACCATCTTAAAAATGGAGTAGGGAAATAACACATTTGGAATATGTACAGATATTAATGAATTACTGAAACTATATTTTTAACACATTCCACCTCCGCATTTATCTCATGTCACCAATTATTCAGCCACTATCTCATTTAACATCACTCCTAGCCATATGATTCATATGGACGGAAGAGACATAGTGAGATTGATAAAAAAAGATTGTTTGAACCAGCGTAAACATATTTATCCAAACATAGATAGATATCAGGTGGCACCTTAGATGTCGCAAATCTGTGTGTGTATATGATTAATTTGCACATGGGCAAAATGCCTTCCATTTCATTATGCTATTCTTTATTTTATAAACTTAAATATTTTTGTCATTTCATTATGTGTATTTTATAAACCTAAGCTTAATGGTTAAGAATATGTGTTTTTCTTAAAAGGTCACAAGTTCAAATTTAGAAGGGTATGTATATCTCCATAAACTTTACCAGTCAAATCACTGAATGCACAGATGCGTCTATCACGAAATCTTCAAAGATAGTCTAGTCTTGTAATCAATGCTGTGAATGAAGGGTTGCTTTTCTCGGAACTTAGTCAGAAGTGATGTTTAGACTTTCTGTATAATTTTGACTTGACAAGTTAGCCTTTTTTTTTTTGGATCGAAAGGAATTGCACTGTCAGACAGGGTATAAATTTGTTTTCTTTGGGATAAGTAGTAATTGCGAGTTGAAAATTTGACAGACACTTTTATATATCTAATAATTTTTTTACAACGGGTTTGTCTTTAAAATTGCCCTTCTCATAACCTAACCTTTTGCATTTGTTTATGATAATCATTTAAATCAAAATTAAATTATTTAATAAAATGCAATCAGATACCTTGTGTGCGACAACTCAACTTGTCAAGTCAAAATTATACATGAAGTCCTAAGCATCACTTCTCAGAAGCAACAACCCTTCATTCACGGCACCGACTAGGGAGCCTTTTTGGACCAGAAGGAATTGCAAGACTAGACTAATCTTGAAGATTTCGTGATAGCTGTATGTACATTCACACATTGACCAGACTGGATATCATGTGTCTCAAATCCAGAGACATCTTCACGAAGCAAATCTTCCGCGTAGGCAAATAAGTCTACTATGACCAAGAGGGACATATATATATATATATATAAACTATGGCACTTCATAAAAACAATACTAATAAACAGTGGTAAGCCACAATTCTATCGTGTCTATGAGGTCCACTTAATTATATTATGACTTATATATATAAATATAAAACATCCTCATACAACATCAACCTTATAACATCAATCATATAACAGTGCAAATAAAAGTACATAGTTGAGATATATATATGAAATAATATGTTTGGAAAATAAATGGAACAACCACATTCCTCCCAATCGTAAAAACAAAAAAACCACGATTACTTATCTTGATCACCTCCTAGCCTAATCATGACTCCATAAGAAAAAATTGAGTAACACTCATTAGCCACTGTCACCTTCAACACTTCAGATATTGTTTTACCTAACACCAACCAAAAAATGTTCTTTCCCCAACATACTAAAGAATGTCCTGCCTCCCACATATGTTGTATTTATCTCATGCCTAGGAATTTGCATTCCTTTTCCTCCTTGGGAAATTAGCAGCTTTACAAATCCCTGATTTTTAGGGGCTGCTAGTGAACTCAACTTCTCACACTTGTAAAAATCAGCTCTGAGTTAACTCAAACATGTTCCTCACTCATGGATTCATAGTCAATTATTTTTAACCTAGCTATTTCATTTGTCTTCCATCATTAAATTTATTAAAAAGTTTGTCTCATATATATGTGTCCATCAAAAGAGGATACTTGGCAAGTCAAACCTTTCTCCAACAATCATAAAAATAATAATTACATATTTCCACAAATCTAAATTCGAATTTCCATAAATGAAAATTTATTTTTGAATAACAACTTTGAAAATATTTATTTTTGAATAATTCGAGGATATCATAGCTCATTAGGAGGTTTTCCCCTCAAAGAGGCAAGTGAATAGGAGTGGATACTTTTTATGATAGGATCTATTGTATGGTGTTGCCCTATTGTAAGGGTTTCTCTTATAATAAATGAGATTTTTCATATTGTCTTATATATCTTGTGTGGTGATTGTATTTGTAGATCTCTAGAACTTAACATTGTAATTATATTCCCTTAATAGAATCATATTTTTTCTTTAGTTTTACAAATGATAATTTGCCTCCAAAATTTATTAGGATCTAGCTTAGATAGGTGCAAAGATTGTCTTTCTTTACATTTATATAATACATATTTTTCCTTTTAATTAGGGTTTTGTATCTATTTATCTTGTCGAATTTTAAGAATTCATTAAAAACATCCTTAATGGATTTTCTAGCAATCTTATGCTCTTTATCATACAAAGGGTTGGCTATTTTATTTTCATTTTTACACAACACCTTCATAGAGAACTTGTTAATGGAAATAGAGAGGGTTGTTGTAAAATTATAATAGAGGTCTTCAATATTGTCGTTATTTGATAGGAGATTTAATTCATTATTTAAATCTTTAAAAATATATAGCCTTTATCTTTGTCAAAGAGCAAGTACTTTTGGTTATCATAATTCTCTTGAATGAGGCTTTTGTGAATGACAAAATTTAGAGCTAGGGTTAATAGTCTATGATCAAATTCAAGCATATTCATTTCCTCTTTGATGGGTTTGACATCCAATATGCCTTCTAAAATATTTAGAGCTAAATTGTTATTTAAACGTTCTTCTAGCTCTTTAATCTTGTTCCTCATATTAAGATTTTCTAGATTATTCACCTCTCCTTCTTGGGTTGATTTGTTTTTCTATTTCTTGTAATCTATTCTCCATTTTTTGCAGCTTAGTCTCCAACCCTAATATTTTATTTTTTTTTATCTATTTTTTAATCTTGCCTTTAAAGGATGTAAACTTGTTACCAAGGATTACCTCTAAATGTGTTTGAAGCATGACTTCTTTCTCTTCTCTACATTGATCTAATGATTCTATATTCGTAAAGACTATTTAGAATTACCTTACTACATCCGAGTTTTTGGTAAATGTGGTGATATATTTGTATTGGAATAAATTAATAGATTCTATATTCGTAAAGACTGTTTACAATTACTTTACTACATCTCCCTTTGAGAATTTTTGGTAAATGTGGTGAACTATTTATATTGGAATCAATGAATAAAGATGATATAAATTATAAATAAGAGTGGCAAAAGGAACTTTTTCACTTGATTAGCTTGAACTCATAATTTAAGTTTGTAGAGAAAAATCCATGTAAAATTGTTTGGTGAAAGTGCCTTAGTGAAAATAAAGTGCCTTAATGAAAATGCTACATGAAAATGTTTCAATAACAAATATACTTTCCATCTTTCTTAATTATATTTAAGAAAAACATCCAACCAAAGGATATAAGATAGAACTAACTTTCATGTAAATATCACCTTAACTACAACTCAAATAGGTCAAATAATGTGAATAACACATTCTTGTTAGATCCATTGTGGCTTTGTTTGTTACACTATTATAAAAGCCTGAATGGCGGTACTGATTGGATATGGTACCGATTGGATATTTATTGCAAAAAACATGAAACTAGTATGTTAAATAAAGTAATTAATCATTTTTATCAATATTTCTATTCATGACCATGTTTTATATTATTAATAAGATATTTTTATTTTTTCTATATTCAATTGTGTTTGATAAATTAAGTTGTACTTGTAAATGATGTATAACTGATTTTATAAACTATAAATAATATAGATTAAATGTCATTATGTAAAAACTTTCAAATGCAAAATCATATTTCAAATATGCCAACATTAGATTCAAAATTACAAAATTGAATATTTGATATTCACATTTTCAAAATGAGATCTCCAATTTTTAAAATCCAATATAATTACATGGAGCCAAATTTTATACTTAAAAACCCTCAATTAATTATTTTGAAAAATATAATTTAGAAAATACCAATATAAATTCCAAAAATATAAAATCAGATTTTAAAAATAAAGATATCAAATTCAATTTTACAATTTTGAAATATTATATAATACATTTGAAATTAAATTTTACACTTAAAAACTTTAATTTTAAAATATAAATATAAATATATATGGAAATGAAATTTCCATCTCAACATGATTATTGGACTAATTATAAAATAAAGATGAAAATGATGGCATTTAAACAAATAATAACATTTGATCAACTTATACCAATTGATGGTCTAAAAATCAATGATTATTTTACTAATTATAATATAGAGTCACGGTCTGATAATGAAGGATTATTTTAGTTATTATAACATAAATTCACAGTCTCATAATGAAGGATTATTTTACTAATTATAATATACATTTCAAAGTCATAGTGTAACATCCCGCTCTTGCGCATCCTGAGAAAACTTTTTCTTTGAGGACACTTTCTTGCAAGTGATCCGGATTATTATACTTTTGGGCTTTTGATTATGATTATGAGGTGTTATGAATTGATGACATGTTATGTTGTTGTATTGACATAGACAAGTGCTATTGACTCGATTTTCCTGAGTGTGTAGGATTTTGGACCTCGAGGATGCAGAGGCGTCGATGAAACCCCTTGGACTCCGGATCGAGTTGAGGAGTGGACTATTGGGGTTTCATTGTTGTATATATGACATTTGTGCATCTGATTAGATGATATGATTATGGATAGTATTCTGACATGATTCCTTGATGATGCAGGCTGACAATAGCTTGCCAACCAGACTCACATGTGTAGTAGAGGGGTCATGCACGACTACCAAAGACGTTGAGGGAGAGGTGTGGACAACAACCCTGC
>CBVK0101102565.1:0-42094 GCA_900067695.1 Picea abies | reverse complement strand
CCGACATAAATAAACTAGCATTACTAATCTAATATGCCCCAATTAAGGGGTAATGAGCCAATATTAGGGCTTAACATCTGCACAGTACCTACTATGCCTTCCTCGTCACAAATTGTAGAATTGGGGGATGAAGCAACCCAATTGAGAAGACTAGCATATGTGACAGAGACTCGACTTCAAGAAATCTAGGAAGAAAAGGAGAAGGCTATAGAAGCCTTGAAATAAGAGAAATATGAATCCTTAGAGCAATTAAGAGTAGTGCGGTATAGTGTAACAGCGTATGAAAGTGAGAGAGAAGAGTTTCGGGCGATGCTCCAGGAGGACAAAGTGAAGCTACAGAGAGAAAAGGAGTAGTTTCTTGCAAATCATACTATGGTCAAATAAGAGGTAAATAAAGCATGTCTCTTTGTGCTTGGCTTGGAACCGAAGGACAGGAGTTGGTCGAGGCTCAAGTAGTGAAGCTCGCTGAGACCATCCAACAGCTTCAAGCAAGGATAACAGAGTTGGAGGCTTAAGAAGTACCAAGCACCCCACAGGAAGTGCGCGATCAGAAAGAGGAAACTTCCAAGAACACAGTAATAAGGATAAGGTCCCTTGCCTCAGAGTGCAAATGCTTTAGCAATAGAAGCACGTAGACTTATGAATTCCTCGCAGAATATCTTGAGCTAAGGAAATTGGAAGCACAGTTACAGGAGGCACAGCAGTAGACATTCTCCATGCATGCACAGATGAAGCTACTCACTACAGTTGAAATAATGAAAAGATCCCAGGAGCAATGTATAGTTCAACAACAGATCACTTCCCTCCAGGGAAGGGTAATGGAAGTCATGCAGAAGCTACAACCTGTGTAGGATGAATCCTACACAGTGTTTGAAGATATTGAGGGACAGGGCTCGCAATTAGACCAAGTGGTTGCAGCAGTGGAATAATTCCTAGAAGGGCATGCTAGAGAGTAGACGATTCAGGATCTCGCGTAGCAGACGGCTCAGGTGAAGCAACAATTCGAGGCATCTTGAGTGAAGCTCAAGGCCTTCGAAGCAACATTGCCCAAACCTAAGTGACTCGGGACGAGTCATAGGTGAGTGTTGGGGGCCTCTTGGCCCTCGACCAAGTTTTGAGGAAACCTTGGTGAGGTTTGGACCACTTTTGGACTTTGACAGGCTGGTCAAAGATGGAGTGCCCAGGTAGAGATGAGATCGTGGATCTCACCAATTTTGCAACCTATGTAAACCTAGCAAGGGGTTCTCTAGGGTTTTTGTAATGGGTTATGGGATGTCGGCCCATGGGGTTTACCCATGATTAGGCCTTATTGTAAAAGTTTAAATAAGTAAGAATGTATTGTAGAGAAAAAAAATAATCGTGTGGAACTAAGTGCAAGTAGCTTGAACAACTTTGTGCCAAGGAATGTTTGTGTGTTAAGGTGTTGTGCTTGATAAAGAGTTGGCTATGTGCCTTGACCTAGATGGAAGGAGGATCCGATGCTCAGTTCACAGATATCTTGTCCTATGTGAAGCTTGACTCTGTGGCTTAGTGCACAGGAGTCACTGAATGTAAGAGATTGAAGAATAATAAAGAAGATGAAGTCGTTGGTGGACGTAACCCCACACTGGGGTGAACCATGTATATCTTTGGTCTTTGGTTGGCTTTGTGCTGTATTGTTTATGTAATGAATATGCTCGGTACTTTTATTATTATGTATGATAGATAGATATGTTGTTTCTTAGTGCTTACTTGTCTTAAATATGAATGAATGATAGATCTAACCTAATGTTATGTGCTAAGTGGTTCAAGTGCTTAATATTTAGTATTACTACGTCGATCTATCTTTGAGTATGTTGTGCGATGTTAATAAATCCAATGAACTAATACATGTCACCTTCTAAGTGTTGCTAGAATACTCTGTTAAGTTTTATTATCACAGGTCTGTGTCCCAGCTTGGTTACATACACCTAAGTCTTGTAACCCCCCCTACTTCTACCTCGGGTGAGACTTCGCCTACTTCGTAGGTATTGCCGAAAGGGCCGATAGTTCGGGTTTTTTGGTGCGTTGTTAAAGCGTTGAACCCTAGGTCTTCCCCTATGCCAACAAAAGCATCAATGTAAATATTGATGAAACAAATTTGTTGAAGACCGAAGAAGAAAGCATAAATTCAAAGAAGTAAGAAGCAGAAGAAGAACTAAAGGAAGAAGAAGTAGAGGAAGAGGTAGAAGAACTAGAATAGAAGCAAAAAGAAGCATAGCAATAAAAAATAAAAGAAAATCAACAAGATTTCCAGACACCTACTAAAACACCTAACCATCGGGTTTAGAATAATCATCCACTAGATGAGATTATTGGAGATGAAAATGCAGGAATAGAAGCCAGAGGAATTAGAGGGGAACGTACACTAGAAAAATACATCTAGCACTATTATCAATAGTGGAACCAAACATCTTTGAATAAGCCAGCAATGATGAACATTGGATCAAGGTCATGGAAGAAGAATTGAATGAAATAGAGAAGAATGAGACATGGGAAATGGTTCTAAGACCTCAGGAAAAAATGTGACTGGTCAGAAATAAACTAAATGAATATGTACAGGTAACCATAAATAAGGAAATTTTGGTATGCAAAGGATATGCTCAAGTTGGAGTATATTTTGAAGAAAATTTTTCTCTTGTTTCCAGAATTGAAGCAATTAGAATGATCTTGGCCTATGCATGTTCCAAAAGGATCAGAGTATATAATATGGATCTAAAATTATGATTTCTAAATGGATAGTTAGAAGAAGAGGTCTATATAGAACAACCAGAAGGTTTCCTACTATCAGAAAAGGAAGATTATGTTTGCAGATTGAAGAAAGGTATGTATGGACTCAAGCAATTCCCTAGAGCCTGGTATTCAATATTGTACAAGCACTTATGGCAACAAGGATTTAGAATGGACAATGAAGATAGAAATGTCTACATAAAATTGGATCGAAACAACATACTTATCATTGAATTATATGTGGATGACATCATCTTTGGAAGTGATGATGACAGGTTGAGTAAGAAGTATTCCAAAGACATGCAGAATGAGTTTGAAATGTCCCTACTTGGTGAGTTGAATTTCCTTTTAAGACTCCAGATATATCATCTAGATGAAGGTAATTTCATTTCCCAAACCAAGTACATCAAAGAAATGTTGAAGAAGCTCATAATGGAAGATTGCAAACCCATAAGTACAAACATGGTGACTAGTTGTAAGTTGAGAAAAGATTATGAATCTAAGGAAGCATATTAGAGACTCTATAGATTGATGATTGGAAGCCTACTCTATGTGACATCCTCAAGACCATATGTGATGCAAGCAGTTGGATAGGTTGCAAGATTTCAAGCAGCACTGAAGGAAAATCATGTTATGGCAGTAAAAAGGATCTTCGGGTATCTAAAAAAAACAACAGAATTTGGATTGTGGTATATGAAAGGGAATGAGATGATGATGGTCTCCTACACAGATGCATATTGGGAAGAAATCATTAATGATAGAGGAAGTACTAGTGGATTAGCCTTCTACTTGGGTGATTTTCTAGTGTCCGGGTTAAGTAAGAAGCATTCCTCAGTATCTGTGTCTATGAAAAAAGGAGAATATATTGCAGCAACAACATGTTGTACTTAGGTCCTTTGGATTAAACAAACCCTACAAGAAATACAAGTAAAATATGATGACCCTATTTCAATATTTTGTGACAATACTAGTGCTATAAGTATCTCCAAGAATCATATGATGCATTCCAATACCAAACATATTTCGATTAAGTTCCACTTTTTACAGGAAAATGTCACAGAAAAGAATATCTAGTTGGAGTACATTTGGATAAAAGAACATATTGCACATATTTTCACCAAAACTCTCCCAAGAGATACATTTGAGTATCTTCGATAGAAACTTGGAGTAGTTTCTACCCCACAATTATCTACATCTCATTTTCCAAAGAAGACAGGAGGAGATACCCTTTGTCATTGATTTCAAAGGGGGAGAGAGAAAATTTCATAAGCATAAAGACAGGGGGAGCAATGTTCATAGGAGGAGTATGAGAGTTGTCGTTAATGCCAAGGGGTAGATTGTTGGAAAATTGGTTGTCATTGATGTCAACCCTATAAGAAGTCCAGAAGTGATGGGTGTATTTGAAGAAGTCTCCAAAGTGGTCCCCTTATGGTATAGCTTTAAGCATGGCCTTCATAGGAATATTCTTTGAAGAAGTATACAAGAAGCCCTTGAAGTATGGTTAAGTAGTTAAGTAGTTAAGAAGCCTCGAAGGTGTGGTCATGAAGCTTGAAGTTGATTGGAGAAAAAGAGTATGAAGGACATTACAAATACAAGAAAAAATATCATAGATGAATAATCCTCATCATTCTATTTCCAATGGTAAGTGGTACACCATGTGGTTCCTTACAGTTGAGGATTTATACCCTCTTAAAGATGAAGCCCCGAAAGCAAGTGAAGAAGCCCTAGATCTAAGGACAAGAAGTTACAAGTCAGTCCAAAAATTAATTAAAGGAGAAAAGTTGTTGCAAACAAGAAGTTAAGGGTCAACTCAAAGATCAAGTAAAGAAGTTACTTGGAAGGATTTAAATACACATCAAGAACCTCTCATTTAATCACCAAGAAAGGATGTGATTTCTTAGTAAAAGTGAAGTAGCGGAGTTGCACGAAGGAGGAAGTGCTCAGAGCCACATATTGGAGAAGGGTTTTCAGAAGAAAAAAAATATTTGAGCAGACCCCCACGGGTCAAGTATAGGGTGTCCCGCGAGGCCCCTACTGGCTGTCCTAGTATCATCACGTGAGGCTCCACCTATTGCTCGGTCCAGTCCCGTGAGGCTGAGGAAAGTTTTGAGGGAGGTATTATTCTTGATGTTGAAGTTGAGGAAGGTATGGATATTTGATATCTAATTTACCAAGTTGTTCACATATTGAAAGGTATAATATTATATATATTCTGAGGTTTGTATCTTGGAGGTTATGGCATATTCTTGAGGCATATCTTGGAGGTATTGGCACGTGGTTGAGGTACATCTTGGATAGTTTGGCACATGTTTGAGACGCATTTTGGTTATATGATTTGAGGCATGGTATATTCTTTGAGGCACATATTGGATGTCTTGGCACATGCTTTGATGCATATCATGGTGATTTTGAGCACACGATTGGGAGGATATTCTTGACGATCTTGGCATGAGTTCTATGTGGTTGTATAAATTTTGATGATGAAGATATATCAATATCAGTGACAGCAACAGTGGTAGGTTGAATGTCTTATTTATATTCAAGGGAGGAATGAAGGGGAAAGTAAAGGGAGTCGTATCTTCCTTCAGGTTGGAGCCTGTAAATTATGGGGTTGGAGACTCCTTCCAGTTGGAGCTGGAGAATCTAGGGAGTTGTAGTTTCCTTCAGGTTGGAGCCTGTAAACAGGGGGTTGGTGCCTCCTTCTAGTTGGTGCTGGATTATTTTGGAAGTTGGTGCTTCCTATGAATGTAATATTCTTATATATCTAAGAAAACATTATGTGGTTTTCTCCCACTTGGGTTTCCACATAAAATTCTTTTGTACTATGTATTTGTGGTTATATGTTTATGGTATCTTGAATGCAATCATAAGTGATAAATTGTTGATATCTTAAGTGCTTTCTTATTTTGATTAAAAGTGGTAAAAAATGCCTAATACTAATTCACCCCCCCTCTCAGTATTAGTGAACATTCCATCATATATTGCTTATTTCATTTCGTTCCCTAATATATCCAGATCAAAATAGGTACTCAATTTCAACACCTTATTGATGAGATCTATTTTTTTAATCAATTCAATCAAATCCAATTTATACATCATTTTTTGAAAGAACAATTATAGTACTTATTTATTCATTTAAGTGTTTACATGTAATGTCATCACACAAAGGTATAGGTACAAGGGATTGTCTATGCCATAGTCATGTGGGAACATGAGTGGGATGCAATAATTCATTGACATCCTAATGAGGGCCCATCGATGATCCCAAGATCTATAGTGAAAACTCAGATACCATCTACACATAATAATATCTCATATATGCAGTTTACCATCTAATCCACCCAGTTTGCTTGATCCATCTAGTTAAAATTTGAAAATATTCTTATCTCATAAATTTTGTACTAAAAGTTATCTAACTTGATTTTAAATTTTAAATGCAATGCAATGCAATGGACACTACTTTTATGAGTTACATGGGTGTTGAAGCTCCTACGGGTGATGAGGAGCTTGGTGTAGGTGATAGTGACAATGGAAGTGGTCACAAGGGTGATGGTGTGTCTGATATAAGGGGCAATGGTGGTGGTGCTAGCCAATTTAGATTCATAGTGTTTTATTATAGCTTGGTGTCTTATCATTTGTTTGTTTTTATCACAATGCTTTGATTTGTACTACATCTTATTATTATAATGTATTTTATTACTTTATGTTTGTTTTTATCACAATGCTTTGATTTGTACTACATCTTATTATTATATATATGAACTTATTTTTTATAATCTATATGGATTTTATAAAAAAATTATACTTTATGATGAGTATTGATGAATGTGGAATTTATGATTACTATTGATAAGTTTTGATGTATTTTATTACTTTATGGTGAGTATTGATAAGTGTTGATGTATTTTATTACTATTTTGATGTATATGGATTTTATATATTTTTTTTTACTTTATGATGAGTATTGATGAATGCGGACTTTATGATTAGTATTGATAGTGTTGATGTATTTTTTTACTTTATGATGAGTATTGATGAGTGTGGATTTTATGATTAATATTGATAAGTGTTGATGTATTTTATTACTATTTTGATGTATATGGATTTTATAAAAAAAATTACTTTATGATTAATATTGATGAATGTAGACTTTATGATTAGCATTGATAAGTGTTCATGTATTTTTTTACTTTATGATGAGTATTGATGAGTGTGTACTTTATGATTAGTATTAATAAGTGTTGATGTATTTTATTACATTTGTAACCCTTTTAATAGTGGTTTTTTTGTGTTCTCTTTGTGCAACTCATGGTTTGCAACATTCTCTCATCCAAGTTCCCTATGTATACCTTTGTATATGTATTTTATTACTATATCCTTAATATTAGTGTTTGTCTTTTCTTTATGTATTGTGGTTGTTTGCAAAGTTTTTATAGAATTTCTTTCTAAAGGGATTTCACTATATTATTAAAATGCCAATTAAAATTCATTAAAAAAATATCTTCTTAACATTTAAAGTGAAATTTTGTCATACATTAAAATTGAAAAAATAAAAATTTGAACCAAACATCACTTAGTAAGTATGTAACATTGAAAATAAAATTGATTGAATAAAAAAAATATGAGATAATAAGTGATAACAAAAAAATATTATAGATCTCCATTGTATAATGAGATGAATTTCATTGGGGTTACCATATTAATGGTTTTGGAAATCATAGGACTAATTGGTTCACCAAGTCATATGCTAACTTCTTAATAAGGTAAGGGTGCAAAATTATGTTTCTCCACAAATATTTTCCAATGATGTCAAGGTCTTAGAAACTTATGACCATCAACAAATAATGTTCATTGTAAATTGTGCTAAAATCCCTTGCTACATTGATCTTATTGAAAAATGCACACAAAAAAAGTTACAATGCATTCTTATAATCCCCAAGTTGAATAGATATTTTTTATACAAGTTTTTAGCTCAAAATATTGAATAACACGCATAAAAGATTAAAAATGGAACAATGTAAAAAATACCATCAAATGAAAATAGAATGGAACAAAAAAACTTAGTAATGAGAAGTAGAGCATAAGAATTTCTTGTAATTGATGGTTACATCCTTAATGCTAACCATTTAGATGATGAAAATGTCAAAATCACATTCATGGCACTTCTTTCTTGTTGTTAAACTTATGTGTCAAGTATGCTAGATATTATGAAATGCACATAGTAAGGGAATTTATGTGTCTACCACTTGTTGCACAAATTGTAATTTTGTTTTCAAACAATGGGAAATTTAAATTTAAAAGATTGATGAGTACCACATCTTGCACAAACTATAATTTGAAAATTTTAAACTTAAAATATTCATGAGTACTAAAAATATACAACTAAATGACATTGTTAAATACATAATCAACAAAGTTAAACAATTATTGAGCATTATATTATATTTTTAGTTCCCTTAAAATATATTTGTTTGTGTATTTATAATGGTGTAATTGTGGTTGATCACCATCCATGACAAGTCTTTGCCCAATCTTAAAAACTAAGTAATGACAACCAACAAAGTTAAACAAATATTGAGCATTATATTATATTTTTAGTTCCCTTAAAATATATTTTTGTTTGTGTATTTATAATGGTGTAATCGTGGTTGATCACCATCCATGACAAGTCTTTGCCCAATCTTAAAAACTAAGTAATGACTTAATATAATTAAAGGTGTGATTAATCATTATTTAACCAAACACAAAATGAATATTATAAAAGAGTGATGACGATATTTGACAAAATATATTTATTTGTATAATAGTTAGTTAAGGAATTCATTTATATGGATAATATTTTAATAAACAAATATGACCTTGATGCATCTACCCACATAGTAGAAGAGGTGGAAAATGATGAAATTTACCCTTAACCATATTCAAGTTATTCAATAGAAAACCATTAAAAAAAATAAAAAATAAAAAAAAATTACTTACAGTTAATATTTAGAATAAGCATGATCTTATTTTGGACTTGTTGAAAAAATTATTTACTCTCACTGCATTTTATATTATTATAACTATTTCTTATCGATAGTAATTTTTTGCCTTTGCAATTTATACAAATATTATAAACTTTACAATTTGCTAAAAGTAAATCTTCCATCAATTCAATAAGTTTATTCATATATATAGGTATTTTATTTATTTGCAAATCTTATTAAAAGGGAACACTAATCTTAAAAATAAGGAAAGATACCCACATCTCTCAATGACCTAAATTGCATATTTTCAACTTCTTCATGTGATACAATTGAGTTATTTAAAGAAGTTAGTAAATATTGTCAACACCTACTTGAATGTCACTTAAAGTTAATGGGTTCTCTACTAAACTAACCACACCTCCCTCTCATATAGTTCACCCAAGCAATTTTAAGTGGTTGTAACACCCCATTTTTAATCTCCTAATTAATTTGTAATAAATTATGTTTAGTGATGATTTATCTCAGCATGGAGATATTATTGTCATGCCATGGAATATGAACAATACAATTGTATCATTATTTAATAAAATAAAATCCAAACCAGTTGATTAAAGGGTGGAGAATAGGTATAACAATCCATGAGACACACAAGAGGGAATAGTGAGGGGGCCTAGAGGGGGTTCATTATAATAAGAAACCCCAAGCCTCCTTGTTGAATTATTTATTTTTAGGAATAATCAACCATTCCCCTTTTTCCTAATTTCAAAGAAAAACAATTAATGGAGGGGGGTTGTAATTTAATAGCCAACCACCCATAATGAATGGAAACATGGAAGACTAGCTATGAGAACAAAAAAAATTCATCCCAGGGTACAACAAAGTACCTATCTCAGTCCCCCATGATTGACCCATGGGTTCCTTCTAACAAAAGAAAGGAGGACCAGGTTAAGTACCTTCTGACAAACGAAAGATAGAGACACATGAGGGTGTAAGAGAGCAGTAGGGAATATCTAGAGAAGGGATGGAATTGATAAAAGAAAAAATAGAAGAGAGAATTGGAGCTTTGAAGGAAAATTGACAAGAAGGTTTATGAGTTCTATGAGCTTCAGAAGAAGGAGTGAGTAGAGAAAATAGGTATGAGGGAAAGAGAACTATGAAATATGGGCATAAGAAAACCAAAACCTAAGCTATGCATAGAGGGTTGAATACCTCATGCTTGCTGGGAAAGGAAGTGGCATTGAGAAAGAGAGGAAGCTGAAAGATTGCAGGAGAAACAAATAGACTCCTTAGTGCACTAAAGCCAACTGGGAAGGCATCTTAGAAATTTGTGGAGGCCTTAGGTTGGTAGGAAAAAAGGTTTCCTCTAGTAGTTGTTGTGAAGGAGAAAGGCCTTCACACTATCAATTTCCTAAGAGACCGAATGTATTTTTCCTAATGGTATCATGCTTGGCACAGGGGTGGCTAGATTGCAAAGAGGGAGCTAGTGCATCTGAGCCTATGGTTGGGTAGAAAATTGCTCACCCTCAATCAATTGGTCGGTTGACAGTTTGTAACAAATAAACCTTTTTGTGTGTATTCATTTATGTTCTATAAAGTATGTAATTTCACATACTTGTTTAATTAATGGAACTATGTGGTTTTATGTAACCATCTGTAAGGAATAAGGAATTCATGCATGTCCTGTAATTTCATGTATGACGTGCATTATTCTATATACATGATAAATTTATTACCTATTTATGATTGCCTATGAATGGAAGAAAGATTATTGAATTGAGAAATGGAAGGGACGTATGAGGTTCCATGAACACACAATGTTCTATTTTCTGGTTGAATTCCTTATGAAGCTAACTGTAGAGAATCTGAGTTATCAGATCTCTGTATCCCCTCCTAACATATTTGGTGTGCATAATTCAATAAGGAAAACCCCAAGATCACAGAGCTAGTAGAGACAGGTATTTCATGTGAAAACTAAGAGAGGAATCCATATATGGATGCCTTGGCACATTGGAAGATAAGTGGAACTAGATAGGGGAATCCTAATATCCATAGGATCGAGGATCTAGGATTTTAACTAGAGACTCTTCCAAATGTTCTCTATCCCATATATGAAACCTGGAGGTGGAACCCCAAATCCATAAAGTGGACATATGGAAAAATCAGAAAATGGAACCTTTAGGCAAGGGTCAAAACCAAATGTGGAACAACGACCAGCAAAATTTTGAGGGAAAATGACATCATGATGATGCATAATCGACATGGAAGTGAATGGATTTTCATGTAGCGGGTGTCAAGTGGCAAGGTTCCCTCATCAGCGAGCCATGGTGATAGGTCCTAGGCCTCGAGTGGATGACAGATATCTGGGTGTTTGAGTTTCCTTGGATTCAGATATCCATAAATACAAAACTTATTATAATTGGATTTTATTAAAAATTTGAATGTGAGATGTTGGATACTACGTTAGAAATACCATGACATTATGTCATGCCAGTGCCTCATCAAGATCCATATCAATAGGATGAAAAGTCATCATGGTCATGCTAGTAGAGCTCAAGATGGTGGAGACCGGATAATGAAACTAGGAGGAGGAACTATGACAAATCCAGATATTGGTAAAAATGGCCTTTCGAAAAGTGTCGGATTCTAGGTGCCACACTAATAGTGACACATCAACATGTTGAATAGGATGTCGCATTAAACAACATGTCATCATCAAGGTTCATAAATTCCATGTCAGAACAATGATTCAACATGCCACGTCAGAGGCCATGTGATTGGCAAGAGGGATCATCGGCAGAGATACATGGCATGCCATAGGTGTGGAGGTCGGATGGTGGAACCAAGGGGTGGAAATTAGACCATTCAAAAATACGAAGGTTCATAAAAATGACATTTTTGCAAAGTACCAAATCCTAGATGCCACGTCTGTGAGCCTAGTTAGATTCCATAGTAGTAGTGGTATTAGGTTCCATGTTATCATAATCCCACTAACAATTCCACAGTGGCAGTTTGTAAGGAGGCATATGAATGGTCAGAACCAGGAAGCGGAATCAGGACCATCTAGAAATCCATAAATTTAGAAGATCGTAAAAGTTGACTTTTTTCGAATCCTAGATCCTAAATGACATTTTTGCAACACCACGGCATGCCTCGATGGAGCACATGTGTCATTCCATATTAGCCACTGAAATGTCAGACATTGGCAGAATCGTTGGTTGATATCAAGGAGTGGATCTCGAGGTAAATGGATAATTGAGATATCGCGTGCACAAGAAACTAGACGACAAAACTAAGAGGTGGAATTTGGTCCATCTATAAACCCATATACAAATTTTTGGATAAATGGATTTTTGGGAAAAGCTAGATGTTGAATGATAGAACAATTCAATGGAACCCTAACACTATTGAATGTTAGTTGCAGAACCTTGACATGGTAGAACCTTAACCCTGAAGAGGCAAGCATATGTCAAGTAAGAAGGACACGTCGATCCAACATGGTTGCCACATATGATGAAACCCAGTCTATGTCATCATTTGGAACCAATGAGGAGTTTCCAAGTGGAGGGAGACACATGGAAAGGACAGGTGTCCTCTCACAATGAATTCGGGATAATTGGCAAAGGTTATCGGTCGAGCACCTTCAAGGACCACTATTAATTTGGACCGTTGGATTAAATAGACCTCAATTGTAAAATCCATTGGTCCTGAGAGACCCCATTAAAGTTCATGTAGTTGTGAATTCTTATGTTGATCTGGATCATCAATATATGTGATTTGTAGTCATCCAATCCAATGGACATGCAAATTGTATCTGAGGGCATGAGGATATGGAGATGGGACCGACCCATTCCACAACCAATGGTTTATGGACAGGTGGAGGCCTATCATTGGGTACATGTCAACATGAACAAGTGAATGGGATATTTCAAGGTGGCATCCAGGTACAATTGGGACCCACATAGGTTGTGGAACTTGGGAATCCATAAATCTAGAGGATCTGATATTTTTGTTAAACTGGGCCATTACAAAATCCTAGATCCTGCATGTAGGAATCATGCAAATGGAATGTGGACATTCGGATCCCAACACCCAACGGAGCCCAATGCCATTGTTGCCACCACAAAGATCTAAAAGGAAGAACTGAAAGATCCAGAGGATGAGGAGCATCTCTTCCATTCCCAGATGTGGGTAAAGGGTTCCCCGCTACAGTTCATTGTCAACAGTGGGAGCCAAAAGAACCTCATTTCAGAAGAGGTCATCAAGTGGTTTGGCTTGCCGACCACAGCACACCCATAGTCGTACACCATCGAGTGGCTTCACCAAGGATGGGATCTCCGCATCAGCCAGCAATGTCACCTTCCCGATAGCATCAAGCCCTTCACCGATGAGGTATTATGTGACATTGCTCCTCTTGATGTTTGTGATGTATTATTAGGCCAACCATACTTGTGGAAGTGACATGTTGTGTATGAGTCCCGGCCTCGCGTTGTTATTGTTACCTTAGGAAATAAGTTGTACAAGATACCAAAGGTACCACCACCTGTCGCTATCTCTTTGGTTACTGCAAAATAATGCAGCAAGTTGATTTCCAAAACTAGGAAATTTGTTTTCCTGATGATCCTCCCTCGGGGAAAGAAGAAGATTGTGGTCAGGACCTCCAGAAAGGGCTCCTCCGCATGACGACAACAAATGGATGAGGTCGTGGAGGAGTACTGGGACATCTTTACCTCACCCATGGGGGTGCATATGCACGGTCAAGTCAAGCACCCCATCATTCTAACCCTAGGTGTGTCACAGCCCAATGGACCGATCTATCGGCACTCTGTTTTGGAGAATGATGAAATCAAGAGACAGATTCAGGAGCTGTTGCAAAAAGGTTACATCCGACCAAGTTCATTGCCTTGTGGGAGCCCGATCGTGTTGGTGCAAAAGAAGGATGGGACTTGGAGACTCTGTATTGACTATCAGGCGCTGAACAAGATCACTCTTCGGAATAGGTACCCGATCCCACGGATTGATGACCTTCTAGACCAACTCAAAGGGGAGAAATATTTCAGCAATATTGACTTGAAGTCTGGGTATCACCAGGTACCAATCAAACCATCTGATGTGTGGAAGACTTCCTTCAAAGACAAGGAGGGCCTTTTCTAATGGTTGGTCATGCCTTTTGGGTTGACGAATGCTCCCACAACCTTCATGAGGTTGATGGAAAACATATTGCGGCCATGCACCAACTCATTTGTAGTAGTGTACTTAAATGACATCTTGATCTTCAGCTAGACTTGGGAAGAGCACCTCCACCACATTCGATAAGTCCTCCAAACATTGTGGAAACACAAGTTGTGTGCCAATTTGGATAAGTTCACTTTTGGCATGACCCGTGTTCAGTATCTTGGATACATTATTGATGAGCGTGGGGTGCATGTGGATCCAACCAAGATCCAAGTCATCTGATATTGGCCAGCCTTGACCACTCTGACAGATCTTCGCATCTTTTTGGGTCTTGGTAATTTCTACCACAGGTTCGTGTTGGGATTCTCTCATATCACTTGGCCCTTGAGTCAAGTCACCAAGGGAGGACCGAAAGAAAAATTCCTTTGGTCAGAATCTCAACAGAAGGTGTTCGTAGAATTGAAACATTGTCTCTGTTGTGCCCTAGTGCTCACATTACCATACTTACAACAATCATTTAAGATCGAGACAGATGCCTCTAACTATGATATTGGGGAAGTTCTTACTTAATAGGGGCATCCAGTGGCATATCAGGGTGCGAGATTTTCTGACACAATCTAAAATTATCCCACTTATGACAAAGAAATGTATTCCATTAAGTTGGCTTGCCGACAATGGAAGAATTACATTTGGGAGAAGGAAACGATCATCCACATAGACCACTGACCCCTGTAGTTCATACAGACACAAGGGAAGTTGCAAAACAATCACCATCAGAAGTGATCCACATATCTGCAACAGTTTCATTTGGAAATCAAGTACAAGAAAGGAAGCACCAATAATGTTTCAGATTGCCTCAACCGACCACCGATCATGGCGATAACCCTCGTGCTCAACTCTTGTGGGCAAGAGACTTCTGATTAGTTGCTTCTCTACAAGAGTGATCCATATTTCAGCCACACATATAAGACGCTCTTGGAGGGTAACTGAGATCCAAATTTTCACCTCCAGGATGCACTACTATGTCACCTGGGACACCTTTGTGTTCCTTCAAGCGAGCATGCCAAGATGATTTGGGAAGCGCACTATAATCAAGTCGCTAGGAATTTTTGGGTCAAGAAAATAGTGGCAGTACTGCAGAAGTATTTCTATTGGCCAAACCTTCGACAGGATGTCGGGAAGTACATCATATCCTACATTGCCTGTGCCATTGCCAAACTGACCATCAAGAAGCAAGGCCTTTATACTCCGCTTCCTACCCCTAGTCGACCTTGGGAATCCATCTCCATGGATTACATGTATGGCCTTCCTTATACTAATCATGGAAACGAATGTGTTTTCATGGTCGTCGACAGATTCTCGAAGATGGGCATTATGGCGGCCTACAAGAAGAATATCACAACAGAATCCACTACTAAACTCTTCTTTGAACAAGTGTGGGTACACTTTGGGATCCCACAGTCTATCATCTCATATCGGGACAGCAGGTTCCTCAGTACATTTTGGCCCAACATCTAGTCAATGTTAGACACCAAGTTCACCAAGTCCACAGCTTTCCATCCCCAAACTGATGGCCAGATAGAGGTCGTCAATAGGATGATCGTACACATTTTGTGCATGTACAACTCAAAGCATCCACGCACATGGGATGAGATCCTTCCCTATGTATAACATAGATAAAAGCGTGCCCTCCACAACTCAACCGACCACAACCCCTTTTAGGTGGGCTTGGGACTCCAGCCATATATCCCATTGATGTAGCAATACCATTTGCAGCTACTCATGCTAATTTGGCTCATGTCCAGTCTGAAGTTGCCAAGGCGAACAACTTCATTGAGCACATTCAGCACATTCTCCAACAGGTTCATAACATATTGGATAGATCCAATGCTAAGTACAAGCAGTGACATGATCAACATCGGGTGCAACACAACTTCCACGTGGGTGACAAAGTGTGGCTACATTTGCAGAAGGAGCGCCTCATTGGAACCCATCGCATTATTTTCCCACTCTGATATGGGCCATACACCATCACCAAGGTTGTAGCATAAAATTCCTTCGAGCTCAGTATCCCACCATTCCTTGGTTTGCACCCAGTGTTCAATGTGGATCGCCTTACATTCCACCTCTATTGGACACATCCGACATGGAAGAACAACTCACACCAACAGAGTTAAACCTAGACTGCATGGAACAAACCATAATTGATCAGATTATGGACACACAAATCAAGAACACTCGCCAGCAGAGGATCCAACTATATCGAGTTGTCAAAGCAGGCCAACTCCTTCACCAGGGCAAGTGGCTCACCAGGGACCAAGTTCAGCAGAAGTTTCCTTATCTCATGGAGGAACTCAATGTAATGGGAACCATTGCTTTCTAAGGGGGGAGGAATGATCCAGATGGATATTGGTGGCCACCCACCTATTCCACTTAGACCCCCACCATTGTTTCTTTTAGTTTTTTAGTTTCCTTAATTGTAGCACAATTTACTATTTTTGGCAATTTTTTGGGTCTTGAACTTCCAGAGTCGTTTTGAGGCCCTAAACGATGTTTTTTGGACATCAACTGATCGACAAATATTAGTTTATTTCATACCATGATATTCGTTGTCAGCAGTTGTAGTCCTCGGATAGATATTTCTAATGATCTATCATATGCGTCAAATAGAAATAGTATGCCAAAGTTACGACCCCGGGAAATTGATGTACCAATTTACCCCAATGGGGCCCATATTATAGTGTTTCATCTCCTAGGGTTAGGTTTTTGGATGTTTAGGGTTTCCATTGTTTCTCAATAATATATAGGCCTGTGAGCCTCGTTGTAACCCAGATTTCAGAGGCATGTAGCCGCCACATCTCTTCTCATAGATAAGTTATCAACGCCTTACCTAGTTTATTTATATTCTATCTATAAACAAATTTCAGTTATTTGATATTAATGAAATGAAGTGTTATTTCTGCTACATCTTTGTATTCATGGTTATTTGTGTATTATTTTGCGTTCCTGCATAAAGTCGGATCAATATGCACATGTGATTGACTACCTAGTTCTTGTTGACCCAATGGAAGTTCCTACGAGGGAAGAATTTGATAGATCAAAATGTTTTGACTACAAATATTATGTGATTGGAGGAAATCATTATGCAGAGGCTAGAAGATAATTGATGCAAGAATATCCCAATAATCCTCTTTTGAGACAGTCAAATGCATAATGTATGTCGATTTAACAGATTCAGAAGAAAATTTATTGGCATGAACACAAAAAATGAGTACAGAATGTCCATGAATTTCATTCAAATGGTGAGATTTATCCATAATGAGATTTCTAAAATATTTCGTGGGGAGAGATCAAATGTTGATGCCAAGTTTCGGAAGCAATGTTGTATGGAAATAAGATTCCCACTTGATGATGAAAATATAAAAGAAAAAAATTGCAAAGGAATTGATATATTTAGAGAGGTGGATAGTTATTTTCAATTGGGATTTAGAACTGGAAAGGTATGGGTTTTGATAGATGAGATATTCACTCTATGGGAAAATATTAGTATAAAAAATCAGAGAGTTAAGAAGGCTAAACCATTGATATGTGGCACAAGTAAGACAAGTCATGAAATAAAAAATCTTCGAGATGATATGACTATAACGCCTTGGAGAATAGTACAAGGAGTGAAGGATGAGAAACTTATCATAGCTATATTATCACATGTATGGTCGGGAGAATTGTCAATGGAAGAAATGTGTGATGAATTTAAAAAGTAAGTTTGTTGAGTTATTTTTATTTATGTTAGGACAAGAAAATTATTTTTTTCAGTTTAACATATCAATGTTCTAAGTATTTTATTATATATATATATATATATATATCATTATAACATTATTTTTTTTTATTTAGTCACAAGGTGTATATGAGAATACAAGAGGAAATGGTCAAGATGTTGAATGAAGAAAGTTGGAATGATGTTAAAATCAACTATCCATATTCAAGCTCTACAACATTATTGAAACAATTTATTGTTGCATTCAAAAAGATATGTTGATTTATTACATTCATATTATTCGTTTGTAAGTTAATTTATTTATATTTTAATAGTTATGGATATATAACTATATGTTTGTTTGTTTCATTAAAGATGCCAAAGAAAAATGCAGATGGAGTTCCTAAAACTTTCAAAACTTTTATTCAAAAAGCCAAGTTTGAAAGAGAAAGAAGGAGACGTGTTCAAAATGTTCAACTTGATTACACCCTTTATAAATACATTTGGAATGGGATCGACAATGTTCAATACAAAGTGATATTAGTTGATTGTGAACAACTTGCAAATATTGTTCCTAAAAAGGAATACTCCCTAGTTATTGTGGATATCCCTCATGGTTATAATATCCAAAACATTGGATATGATACTGAGCCTTATACTTACCAGGATTTCAATAAAGTGGTTATGGGATTTACGGAAGTTACAACATCAACATTTTGGATATTTCTAGTATTTCATTGAGACACACAACAAGGATCAGTACAATCAAGCTTCAATGGGAAAGAAAAGACAAGGATGCAGTTTATTTGGTAAGATATTGAAAGTGTATGTTTAGCAATTAAGATTAGAAAACAATTTTATTAATTCACAAGTTAATTGAATTTGCACTTATTTATGTTACAGGCACAAGCCTAATATTCAGAGCTCCAATAGAGAATAATTTAAACATGATTTTGAAAGTATACATCTTGGAACCTGGACAAAAGATGATTCTTATGATTCATTCTTGTCAATTAAAATGATGGAGAGACACCTAGTAGTGTATTGGTATACAATGTTGTGGTTAGACAGCTAACATATGAGGAAAATGATTTGAAAGGAGAGATGGTTAACATTTATAAAAAACCACAAGCATTAATTAATTATATTATAGATACATTTTCAAATGAAGGAGATTGGGTTTTGGATTTTTTCTCGAGTTCAAGTAAGAATTATGATCTAATATTTATGAAATCATACTTCAATCTTGTATTATTTTTAATTTATGTATTTTTACAGTATTTAACTTCATTATTTATTTTTTATATGGTGATTAGGTATAACATTAGCGCGTTTCTTACATAAAGGAAGGAATTGTGTAGCCATTTAAAGTGACCCAATGCAGTGCAATTTTATTCAACAAAGAATTAATGTTATTCCAGATCTTCCATATGAAATGCAAGAAGTTGGCTTGAGGAAAGGAGATTTTAATGAATCAAAGGTGGTAAAAATGTCAAAGGAACTTCAAGTACCATTAGGTTGAATTACTGGAAATTATCACCTTGGAGAACTTGCGGATATCAAAGAGCCAATGGAAGAACAAAAAGACACAATGGAACCACAAAATGATGTCGAAGAAGATGATAATGTGTCTGTTGAGAATGATGAATTTGGGATATATGATATTGTTGGTTAGTTTTAAGATTCCCTTGAAGACGATGCTCAATTTTGCAAATTCTTTATGAGATATAACTGTAATGTTTTGACTTTCATATTTTAAAATAAGAATGAAGATGTATCTATTGTTGTTTTGTGATGAATATTTTTATTGTTTTATTTTTCATTTTATTTGTATGTGAATCACTATACATTGGAAAAATTTATTAAATGTTGTCATCTTTTTCTTCAAGTTTATAAAAATATGAAAGAAAATGATAATTTTTTATAAAATTTTGACTTTTTTTTGTTCAATTATGTCCATAAAAATGTTTTATTTGACATGTTATTTTAAAGGAACAGGTACCAAAATGTATAGGTTTTTTATTATATATGGCTATAAAATGTATACTATTTTGCTAAATATTCAAAAATAGTGTTATTTAACTACATTTTTTTCTATGTATTGAAATATAGATAAACAATGTGTTAAAAAGGATGTTTTCCACTATATTTTAAAAGTATGGAACAATAAATTAATTAAGGAGACACAATTATATGAAAAATTGCAACTTTAAAAAATTAAATGGTAAAAAATATTTTTAAGATTGAAAAAAACATGGAACAATGACTAAAAACATCGTTGAATAAAAAACAAAAACCAAAATTTGAAAATTTTGAAAATAGATGAAAAATAAGCTTTTAAAAAAATAATGTGAAAACATTGGGGATCGAAAAAATTAAAATATCGAAAAACCACTTAAAACCGGAGGGGGGGTGCTAGCGGTAGCACCATTTTTTAAAAAATTAGACCCACAAAAAAATGAGAACTTTGTAGAGTTCTCGTTAAGTTGGTAACTATGTTTCATATTCTCCTTGATCTTAATGGTTGTATTGATATGTGGCTTAACACTCGATTGGTCAATGATCTCTACTTAAAGAGCATGGAGGGTCATTTGTTGGTGATTGATTGTGAGAAACTCTCTTGTAAAATATTTTTCTTTTGCATTAATATATTGTCTCAAGTAGCCACGTTGGTTGGGGTCGTGGACAGTTTCCCTCCTCAATGGTTTTAACCATGTAAAAAGATTGGCGTGTTGATCTTTGATCGATTGTGTGAGTGGTTGTTGAAGGTGTTTGTCCTATGTGGGAATACCCTATTTTGTCAAACACTCTCCTTTCGGTGTCCCCCTACCATTCCTCCTCCACTCCCTCCCCCATACCCTACGGACAACATTGGCAGTGGTGAGTTCTAAACCTGTTTCTCCAAGGAGGGACTTAGAGTGGTGGGTTTAGAACCCAGCATGACTAGTGCTAGCCATGGTGAGGGAGTGTAAGCGAAGTAGTATGGGGAAGATGGAAGGAGGCAGGGAGTGGGAAGGGAGCGAGAGGAGGGAGGGGGCGGATAGTGATCCAGGTGGATATCAGTGGCCACCCACCTATTCCAACTGGCTCAAAATAGTTTGATGGAAATTTACTATTTTTAGCCGTCCCAAACTTCTGGGGCCATTTTGAGGGCTTAAAAACATATTTTCACGATTGGTCACCTCAATGATAAACAAAGGCTCTGATTGAGCCCCCAAAATGAAGTTCATTCTCTATACCTTTCTAACAAGCTATCGTTAGCCAAAACGAAGATCGTATGCCAATGTTACGCCCCCAAGAAGTTGATACACCAAACTACCCAAAATGGGGTCCACAAAATTGTTGGTTTTTCATCTTCCGAGGTTAGGGCTTTGGATTTTATTTAAGCTAAAAAGGTCTTTGGAGCCTCATTGTAACAATCATCTTCTTGTGAATGAGCGTATCCATCACATCTCTTCTCATAGATAAGATGTCATCATTCTAGGGAGTCTTTCACTCTTTATTTTTACAGTTTTGTACATTTCGTTCATTAATAGAAATTGTATATTATTGTATATCTGTGTTTATGGTTATATATCTCTATTATATTATTGGATATCTAATATATCTCTGTACATTTCTTTATTATATCTCAACTCTCATTTCATGGCAAAAATAATTCGGATCAGTGGTATCAAAGTAGGTTGCTCTTGATTGTTTTTTCAATGCATGTCCCAGACGACGTCCGAGTATAGAAAGTTGGGTCTAGAGCTTGTTTCTCTTGAGGAAAATCACTCTCATACTCCTAAGAAACCCTCCATGCTGGAAGAAAAGAAAAATGATGGAGCGGAAGATTCTATTAATCTGTTGCTTGAGCAAGCTCTCACGTGACGGAGGGACGAAATGATGGAGAATTTTTCCCAAATCCTTCAACGCATGTTGATAACAACAACTGTGTCTTCATCAAGTGGCCACTTTGGAGGCACCTCACCTTTGAAGGTACAATTTAATTTTTATATTTATGTATTTGAAGGACAGATAGATGCGGATGCCCTAGAAAAATGGTTAAATCTACTAGAAGGCTATTTCTCTGTTCAAAATTTCTCTGAAAGGGAAATGATCACCTTCACACTCCTTAAGGGTCTCCCCCATGTCAAACATTGGTGGGAAACTTACTGGGAGAAAATGTCCACAAAGGAGTATGGAATATATGGGGTCCAGCCCACTTTGGATTTTTCTGTGGATGCAGTCAAGCAACAATATTACCATGTTGGTAACTATGACGACTAGTAGATGAGATGGACCACACTATGGCAAGAGAGGGGCTAATCAGTGTCGAAGTTAACCAATATCTTCCATACCTTGTGCACCAAGCTGGGTATAAAACACTATGAGGGACATTTGGTTCTGAAATATCATGGGGCTCTACACATATACATCCAAACTGAAATGGATTTTCTGGACATCTCATCACTAGGTGTTTCTTATTGATATGTTGTCAAAATCGTGCAGAAATTTAGACACCAGAACAAATGAGAGTTCAAGTCTACAAATATAAAAAAACCAAAGTATGATGAAGACGGCCCTAACAAACATCCTCCCGAAAACCAATCCAAGCCATAGGAAAATAAGGGTAATGGACAGACGAAGGACACTGGAAAGAGTTGCGATTTCCACAAAATCCCCTTGCACAACACTGATGAATGTCACTCAAAACACTCATTGGTGGCCAAGATCAAAGAAAAGGAGTCGAACCTTGATTCAGAATATGATTCAAAAAATAATTGGAAAATACAGATCATTGATGTAGACCCCACTTCTACTGTCACAATCGTAAAAATTCAACTAGAAGAACTAGCTAATCATGAAGAGGGGGAGCGAATTTTTCATTCACATATGTGGGTGAAGGGTACCCCACTACATTTTATTGTTCATAGCGGAAGCCAGAAGAACCTCATCTCAACATAGGTCGTCAAGCAGTTAGGCTTGTCGACAACACCACACCCGCAACCATACAACATCGGGTGGCTTCTCCAGGGACGAGATCTCTGTGTCAGCTAGCAGTGTTGATTTCCATACGACATCTATCCCTTCAAGGATGAGTTATTATGTGATGTTTCCCTATTGGATGTCTATGATGTTCTTTTGGGACAACCATATATGTGGAAGCACCATGTTATTTATGATTCTTAACCCTGTAGTGTCATTGTTACTCTAGGGGGTCATCTCTACAGGATACCAGAGGTAGTTTCAACTCTGTCCCACCTAAACAATGTCACAAGGTACTATCTCATACTACAAAATTCAACTTCTTCACAATCTATTAAAAAGGTGAACAAAAAGACACTGCAACCACTCCAGCCTCATTCCAAGCACCTTCTATCCAAAAAAATCAGGTCAACAATATTGAATCAAAGCACAAATATTCCTTCTGTAGATAGTCATCTCATCATATTCTCGATAACCTCCCACAAACCAAGCAGCGCAACTACTCCAACAAGGTAAGCAGCTCACTAAGGTTCAAATTCAGCAAATGCTTCCCCCTCTCCCCTGGGAACTAAATGCAATGGAGACCATTACTTCCTAAGGAAGGAAGATTTATCTAGGTGGATATTGTTGGCCACCCACCTATTCCAACTGGCTCAAAACAGTTTGTCGGCAATTTACTATTTTTAGCAGTCCCAAACTTCTAGGGCCATTTTGAGGGCCTAAGTGACGTATTTTCACGATCGGGAACCTCAATGACTATCAAAGGCTTTTATTGAGCCCCCAAAATGAAGATCCTCATCGATATCTTTCCAACGAGCTATTGTGCACCCCAAACAAAGATTGTATGCCAAATTTATGACCCTGGGAAGTTGATACACCAAATTGCCCAAAATGGGGTCCACAAAACTGTTGGCTTTTCATCTTCCGGGGTTATGGTTTTGGGTTTTATTTATGTTAAAAGGGTCTTCGGAGCCTCATTGTAACAATCATCTTCTTGTGAATGAGTGTAGCCATCACATCTCTTCTCAGAGATAAGATACCACCATTCTAACGAGTCTTTCACTTTGTATTTCTACAGTTTTGTACATTTTGCTCATTAATAGAAATTGTGTATTATTGTATCTTTGTGTTTATGGTTATATATCTATGTTATATTATTGGATATCTGATATATTTTTGTACATTTCTTTATTATATCTCTACTCTCATTTTGTGCCAAAAATAATTCGGATCAGTGGTATTAGAGACAACTGCTCTTGATCGTTTTTTCAATGCATATCCCTGACGAGGTCTGAGTATAGAAATTTGGGTCTCGATCTTGTCTCTCTTGAGGAAAATTTCTCTCGCACACCCAAGAAACCCTCCATGGCGGAAGAAAAGAGAAATTATGGAGCAGAAGATTCTATTAATCTGTTACTTGAGCAAGCTCTCACACGATAGAGGGACGAAATGATAGAGAATTTTCCCCACATCCTCCAGCATCTACCGATAACAACATGTGCGTCTTCATAAAGTGGACACTTTGGAGGCACCTTTCCTTTCAAGACACAAGTTAATTTTAATATTCTCGTATTTGAAGGACAGATAGATGTGGATGCCCTAGAAAAATGGTTAAATCTGCTAGAAGGTTATTTCTTTATTCACAATTTCTCCGACAAGGAAAATATCACCTCCACACTCCTTACGGATATTCCCCGTGTCAAACATGTTGGATTACTGAGAGGGGGGTGAATCAGTAATAGAGAAATTATAATCCTTTTTAACCATAGTGTATAAATGTTATTTGTCATTATGATCAATTTAGCAATATCATTCAATCATGTGCAGAATAAATAAACCATGAACAATGAGTAATCACACACATATATAGTACACCAGTATTTTACGTGGAAACCCAATGCAGGAGAAAACCACGAAATTTTTTTTCTTATGCATCTTTCAGAATTACATTCATTGGAAGCACCGACTTCCTTTGTTTTCTAGCTGCAACTAGAAGGAGGCCCCAACCCCCTATTTTCAGGCTACAACCTGAGGGAAGCTCCAACTCCCCAATTCTTTGGCTAAAACTAGAAGGAAGATACAACCCCCTATGTTCTCCAGCTACAATCGGAAGGTGGCTACAACCACCTATCCCTGACCCGCCCAACCACCCTGAAATATAAGTGTCAAATGTAGAAACTGAATATGTCACTGCCACAACCTGTTCTGTCAAATTTGTCACTAAGAAACCTGTCATTGTATACTCATCAACCAATATGATATGATCACATATACCTCGAACACTATACCATAAGTCTGTACCTAAAACCATGTGCTAGAACCTCACTGTTATACAACCTCTATCTGTACCAATAACTTCAACAACATACCTCAACCAAAATCCCTCAAACATGAACCAATACTAAACTTCAGTAGATCTAAATCAGATCCACTCTACAGCAAGCCTTAAACTTCCAAGAGTTCATCCAACAGATTTACAAAGTAAACCCTCAACTAGATTTATAGATTCAACACTATACATACGAAAACCATACATTTTTCTTCTTGTAGCATTATGCTGCCGTAGTTTTGCTACCATGATTTTTCTGTCGCCCTTTTTCTTCTGCGATTTTTCTGCCGCATTTTCTTTGCCATGGTTTTCCTGCTGCACTTTTTCTCTATCAATAATACCCTCCCAAATAACCTTTCACAAAATAGATATTCAATGATATTCAATAGGTGATAATGGGAGATTCTTTCTCTCTTATTTATACTTCCATGTAGCTTCCTCAAGAGGTTACCTTCTAACCAACTTAACCCACTTTCCTTCTTTTAAGGCTAACCCACTTCTAACTCACTTTTCTACAAATAGTAAATTCTTCACTTCTAGTTGCAACTAAATTATTTTCTTATTGCAACAACTTAACCCATGACTAACTCCTATTTTCACCCACTTTAATAGTCAACTTATTCTAGGAGTTTCTATAATTAATTTGACTTCTTTGACCTTCTAGATAGCTCATGAGGGTTCTCCAACTTCACCAGGCCATAAATCTCTAACCGTGATGAGTTATGTGGCATTATGCATATCACCGGAAATGGCATGACATGTACTATCCATCTAGAATAGTCTTACCAATAAATATATTAAAATTCATACCATTATACATCAATCAAATTGAAGTCTCATAATCATTTTGTTGGGGCTATCGAAATTTTCTACCGGACTTGCTTCAAGGGTTGACATCAATGAAAACCAAACCAATTAATCAACAAAACATTGGTGGGAAACTTACTAGGAGAAACATTCCACAAAGGAATCTAGAATATATTGGTTCAAGCCCACTTGGGATTGTTTTTGTGGATGCGGTCAAGGAACAATATTACCATGTTGGTAACTATGATGACCAATACATGAGATGGACCAAACTGTGGCAAGAGAGGGGCCAAGAAGGGCCAGATTTCACCAATATCTTCTACACCTTGGGCACCAAGATGGGTATCAAAGACTCCAAACGACATTTGGTTCTGATATACCGTGGGGCTCTACACAAATACATCCAAACTGAAATGGATTTTCTGGACATCTCATCACTGGGTGTTGCTTATTGATATGTTGTCAAAATCAAGCAGAAATTTAGACACCAGAACAAACAGGAGTTTGGGTATGCAAATCTTCAACAACCAAAGTATGATAAAGACGACCCTAAGAAACAACCTCCCTAAAACTAGTCCAAGCCACAAGAAAAGAAGGGTAACAGAAAGACGAAGAAGGACACTGGAAAGTGGTGTGATTGCCACAAAATCCCCTAACACAACACTAATGAATGTCGCTCAAAACAATCATTGGTGGTCAAGATCAAAGAAAAGGAGTTGAACCCTGATTCAGAATCTGATTTAGAAAATAATGGGAAAAGATAGATCATCGACGCAAACCCCATTGCTACTGTCGCGACCGCAAAAATTCAACCAGAAGAACCAGCAGATCCTGAAGAGGGGGAGTGCCTTTTTCATTCACAGATGTGGGTGAAGGGGACCCCACTGCATTTTATTGTTAATAGCGGAATCCAAAAGAACCTCATCTCAGCAGAGGTCCTCAACTAGTTGGGATTATGGAAAACACCACACCCGCAACCATACAACATCGGTCGACATTGCCAGGGATGAGATCTCTATGTCATCCAGCAGTGTTTATTGTCATGCAGCGTCTAGCCCTTCAAGGATGAGGTATTATGTGATGTTTCCCCACTGGCTATCTGTGATGTTCTTTTGGGCCAGCCATATATGTGGAAGCGCCATGCTATTTATGAGTCTCGACCCTGTAGTGTCATTATTACTCTGGGGTTCATCTCTACAGGACACGAGAGGTAGTTCTGACTATTGTCCCACCTAAACAGTGTCGCAAGGTAGTATCTCATACTACAAAATTTATCTTATTCACAATCTGTTCAAAAGGTGAATAGAAAGACAATGCACCCACTGTAGCCTCAGTCCAAGCACCTTCTATCCAGCATAAGAAGGTTGACAAGATTGAAGAAAAGAACAAAAATTCCTTCTGCAAACAATCATCTCATCATATTCTCGACAACCTCTCACAAACCAAGCAGCGCAACTTCTCCAGCAAGGCAAGCAGGTCATCAAGGTTCAAATTCAGCAAATGCTTCCCCCTCTCCCTCGAGAACTCAATGCAATGGAGACCATTGTGTCCTAAGGAGGGAGGATTGATCCAAGTGGATATCAATGGTCATCAACCTATTCCACCTAGATCAAAATATTTTGTTGGCAATTTACTATTTTTAGGAGTCCCAAATTTCTAGGGCCATTTTGAGGGCCTAAACGACATATTTTCATGATCGATCACCTCAATGATAGTTGAAGGATTTTATTTAGGCCCCAAAATGAAGCTCTTCATCAATACATTTCCAACGAGCTATCGTTCACCCCAAACAAAGATCGTATGCTAAAGTTACGCCCTTGGGAAGTTGATACACCAAACTACCCAAAACGGGGTCCATGAAATTGTTGTCTTTTCATCTTCTAGGGTTAGGGTTTTGGATTTTCTTTATGTTAAAAATGTCTTTCAAGCCTCATTGTAACAGTCATCTTCTTGCGAATGAGTGTAGCCGTCACATCTCTTCTCAGAGATAAGTTGTCACCATTCTCGCGAGTCTTTCACTCTGCATTTCTACAATTTTGTACATTTCGCTCATTAATAGAAATTGTGTATAATTGTATCTCTATGTTTATGGTTATATATCTATGTTATATTATTGGACATCTGATATATATAGCTGTACATTTATTTATTATATCCCCACTCTTATTTTGTGCCAAAATTAATTCGGATTAGGCAGGGAGTAGGAGGGGGGACGAAGGAGGTGGGAAAAGGTGGGAGGGATGGGTGATTATTGGAATTTCCCTTCGGCCCACGAGTCTATGTTTTTGTTTTGTTTTTTAAATTTATTTATTTATTTCGTTTTCATTTTTTTAAATTTTTTTTTTTAAGTTTTTCAATTTTTTTTTTTAATTGCACTATGGTTTTTTAAAATGGGTTGTTTTTTTTAGTTTTTAAGGAAAAAACTTGCTCACATAGTTTTTTTTTTCAATCTGTTTGTTTTTAATGTAAATTTATTAAAAAAAATAATTAATAAATAAATTTTCAAGTAATATTGCTTTTGGATTTATGAGCCAATTTTAAGTTTTTTTTTTGCAATTGTACCTATTCTCAAGGCCAGTATTTCAATTAAGTCATAATTTTAACTCCAAAAAATAAAATTGGTGCTACTAGTAGCATCACTTTTCAATTCGAGGGCTAATTTTAAGGTTTTGTCTACAATGGTATCGATTGTCAAGGTCGTGATTTCAAACAAGTCGCAATTTTAACCACCCACCCAAAAAAGGGTGCTACCGGTAATGCCACTTTTTGATATGGGGGTAAAAGTAGCCCCTAAATGTTGTCTCTGAAAAAATGATAACCCTGGAGATTTCTCATTAAATTGGTAACTTTGTTAAATGTGTCATAATAGAGCCAAGATTTAATGTGGCACCAACAACAAGAAGTGTCATGAGCTATGTTGGGCCTAATAGACCATGGTTTCAATTTATCAAGCATGTTAATGGAAATCTTGACACCAAGATTTCCTTCTTGAAATTCCTCAAGTAGTTCAACTTGCATAATCTCCATAACGTACTTACAATGCTAATCATACATGCCTTTGGATAAGTCCCACCACAAAAATGCTTTCAATCTAGTATATCATGATAATGAGTTTCCTAAAACATTACCACCTTCTCTCTAAAGCCTTTTGGAAGTCTATCTCAATAGGGCTACCTACAAATAATTACCCAATAAGCAACTTCATCATTTTTATTTATATGAACCATGAATTTAGTATGGTTTTGCAATGTTTTTCTTGAAACATAGAACAATTTTGACATCAATGTCACTATTTGACTTCTTAAAGTGCCCAATGCCAAAACAATCTAGTTGTAATTTCCCTGTGAGCAGCTCAAATATTGGGTTTTCTTCATTTTCCAAACAAAGATAATGATTTTGATACATTCTCACGTGCATTTGTGTGTTTAGCATCTCAAAAATCCAATAGTTGTGTTGTTTGTTTTAATTTTATGTGTTTTATTAGTCCGTGTAATATTTAAGCTTATGTAATCATTGAATTTTACTCAAAAAAGAACTTAATCATGTTATTGACATACTCCAACTAACTGTCTCGTCAAGAATCGAGTCCCCAAATTATTCTTTTGTGAATACATCCAAACTTTCTAAAATGTTTCCACCCCTTTCAAAACCACTACAACTCCCATTTATTCTTGAGACCTAGGAGGGGAGAGGGTCTTGTAGTGGTTGATTAGATTCTGCCCCTACATAGTCCAATAATTTTGGTATGCACATGTATTACATACAAAAAATAATATAAATAATAAACCAAAGTATAAATCAAAATTATAAGTATAATATGCATTAGGGTAATGTGGTTAAAAAATATCGATATTGACCTCAACTAGATGCCTTGAAGACTCTTTAGTTAAATGCACCAAAGGTTGGGAAATAGGATGAACATTTTCTTATGGGTGTTCTCTCAATTTCACTCGACTTTGTCTCATACTCTCTCTAGCCTTGTCTTTCATTTCATCTTCATTAATTCATTGGTGATAATATTTCCTTTTCCAGTTTCTCACATTCCCCATCTTGATCATTGATTAAAATGTGGATCAATATTAGATTGATACAATTTTCCTTTTTTCGTTTTTTTCCACAATGACAAAATAACCAGGTGAGCTGGCCTATGCAAAGTTTTTTTCTTTTGTTTAATATGAAAATTTACTAACTTGTTTCTTTGTTTAAGTTACAGTAGTACCTTGATCGAGCATTTTTGTTACGATACCCAAATAGAGTGTTTTATGTTAACCCAACAAGACCTCAATTGAGGGTTTGATAAACCATCGATCAAGGTATCCTTAAATTTCATTTGAGCACTTTATTGAGCATTAAATAAACCCTTGATTGAGCTATAAACCTTGATTGAGGATTTAAAAACTAGAAATATTAGCCCATTTCTATAGGATTTTCTGCAAATGCAACTTCTAGGGGATAAAATCCCTTCATCTCTATCATTTTAGGTGTTAGAGTTGATGTCAGTGGATTTGTCATTGAATCATCTATCCAATGGTGTGTCATTTTCACACTTTTCATTTCATATTATATTTTTAATTTATTTTTTTATGAAACTTAAAAAAATTCCACAGTTACGAACATGCTCAGAGAAAAATCAGTAGCATAAAAATTACACAACCAAAAAATCATTAAAAAAGGTGTGTGTTCTTCATGGATGTTTCCTCTCCAAAAGGGTATTTCTAGTTTTTCCTTCCACATAAACAAGAGAAAAAAAAAAAAAAAGTGTCGGGAACACAAAGGTGTATAAAATGTGATTCAAATTTTAATTTGTATGCTTCATTTTTTTAATGTAATTTTCCAAAAAAACATTTTGTACTACATTTTGTGTAGATCATGCTTATATATATATATATATATATATATATATATACATACACACACACATTGAACCATGAATTAGATGTTGGGAACAAAAGTCACTTTCTAACTTTTCCCAAAATTTTCGAGGACAAGCATTTAATTAAATGCAAATTTGACACATTAAATGACACACACACACACACACACACACATATATATTATATAAAGACAACATAATTCCAACAAATTATTTTTTTACTGCATGTCAAAACTCACAAGGCGTATACGAGTTATGTGGGATTCAATTTTAAAAAAATATGTAAGCAATGTCAAATTTTCATCACTACATTTCACTAAAATGTGGGACACATATTCATTGATTCACTCTCTCATAATAAGCAAGACAATTCAAATGCCAAAGGAAATTCACAACAAAAAGTTAAGACAACACTTTCACACATGCACTTGCATTCTGCCTTAACAATGCATGAAACAGAACTAGACTTAACAGTCACAATCCAATTTACAACCTCTATTGACCCCCTCAATCTCCACAACAAGAGACCCAAACACAACAAGACACCCAAACAAAACAAGTAGAACCAAACTCGACAAAACCAACAAGCAAAAAAGGAATTAAATAGAGAGAGACCCTCCTCTCACAAGAAACCAAACAATAAACATGCAATTACCACCAACCAACCACCATATGAAGAAGTGAATGAAGCATTAATAAATTTAGTTAACAAGACTCCTTGCCACCCATGTGTCATGCACCATGAATACATAGTGAATGCAACCCAAGGGTGCCACCACATCAAGATTTTATAGATCTGAACTATATAGAAACCATATGAACATCGAAGTGTAGTTTAACATTCTCGTGTCAATCCTCCAAGGTAAATTCCCACCAACCCCCAAAAAAACACACAACTATCATGAGTCAAATGAGCAACAACAATGTTGTTGCAAGCCACCTTAATAGCAAATGAAATATATGAATAAGACACCCGAACACAACAACGATAGTCACAGAGGCAATAATTGACAAAAAATAGACCAACACTCCACAAGCCAATTTATAACATATGTTTCCCCCATTAATATCCAGAACAAGACAACACAGAACCATGCTCAACAAAAGTAGCAACAAACAAAGAATTCAATAAGGGAGATACATCTTCATGGGAAACTTAGAAATGAACTTGCATTTACCACCAACCATCCACCATACAAACAATTCAATGCCACATTTACAAATGTAGTTAACACTTGTCGCCACCAAAGTATCACCCATGAACACACATCAAACCACATCAAGGGGGTTCCATCACATCAACATAATCCATCTATAAACAATATAGAAACCAAAACAAGAGAACAAAATTAAGTGCACGAACTATCCTATGCAGAACCTATATGTCTCGTAGAGACACAATTGTTATATCATCTTTTTCCACTCCATATACATAGATGCACTCATTGGCCCTAATCCCAAATCCATCTAAAATTGTAGACCAAAATTCCACCTCAAACTCTTTAATAAACACTCTTCGGAAATTCATACACTATTCTTGATCTGACAACTAGTGTATGTGACTTTATGTATGCTTGTTTCCCTTTAGCAACTCGTGTATGCACTCAAATGCACTAAAAAGATAAAATATGCGCAAAATGCACCTTTTTGGGCAGAGTTCATGGGTTTTCCAGGTTTTTTATCTTGTATTCATTATGCCTAACTACTCCAACCAACTTTTATGGTATAAATAAATTCATTGGGTGGAGGAGAGGAGGAAGTACCCTTATGCTAGAAAAATTATTCTTAAGTCTACAAGTAGTAAATCCTATGTTTTTAAGACCATCCCTTATTCCTAGAAACTCTTGTTTCTAGCACCCTTTCCATCCTTATCCCATTGAGAGGAAGAGACCCTATCTCTTTCTATCACTTTCTTGAAGTAAGGAATACATAAGTTAGTTGTCTTCAGTGGCCCAGGAGGAGGAATCTAGATGGTGGTTCCAAGAAGTGCCTCAGCAAGGATCAGGTGACATCATTTCTTGTTATTTGTTGGTAATTTATTTCCTTCCCCAATCATGTGTAGTTAATGAATCTCTTTATGATTATGTGCATATGCTTGGTAGGAAACTAACTAATTGATGCTAGTTGGTTTAGGTAGTTACATTTTGTTTATCATAACTACTTTACTTGCAGTTTTGTTCTTTTCTATGTGCAGATCAACAAAATACTATATCGGAATGAGTTATTGGAGTGAGGATTGTGGAATCTACTCCAAACTCCAGTGTTTGAGTAAGTGGTTTATAACCACTGATAGTTATAAAGTTGTGTGTTGAAACTGTTTTCAAATTTGAGTTAGTTCTTTGGATTGTCTCACTCTGTTGTGACCTTCAACCCTAGTCATAAGGGTGAAAACCCCATAACAATAATAAGGGAGTTCAAATACAAGTGTAAATCAATTAAAGGATAACATAACTTTGAATATGAAAGTCCTTTTGTGGGTTGGAATTAAAGCAATTATGAGTAGATCTCTCCTTTTTGTTCAAAACCTATTGAACTGGCCTCACAGAGAATGGCATGAGAGTCACATGAATAACGGGGAGATTCTCACAGTTGCAAATATCAACCATATAACCATCAAGATCATGGTTGAAAAGTTGGTCCACAAATAATCCTTCATCCTCCACTATACAATTTTCACACTTTATGTCTACTTCTTGAAATTTATTTTCCATTGAAAGAATATTTGAGCAATGGGAACTACCAAATAAAATAATAATAAGCACAACAATAATGTGGACCACATTCTGCAACAAAAATGATAATGCCAAATAGTGACAAAGTAGATGATTAAAGGCAATGATAAACTTAATGTATATATGCAAAGAGATATGGTTATCTCAAATAGTAACTAAGCATACTATTAAAAGTGGTGATAAAACTAAAGTATATCTGAAAAGAGATATGGTTATTTCTTGGCATGATCAAAGATGGGAATATGTACATAAATTAATAATGACTTATTGATGATGTTTATGTAAATATATCATCAAAATCTTTCAAAATAGAATTAACATGGTATCTACGGGGTATACACTATCATATGTGACATTGGATGTGCATGAGCTACACATTGACATTAATGCATATATTGTAGTCTACATACCATTAGATGTGCATGTGTTGCATATCGATGTTATTTCATATCTTGCAATATACACCACTACTAGGTACATTATGTTGAATCTGAACTGAAAGAAATAACACAAAGATAGGCAATAGAAACACAAAGAAACACATAGAGCCAATTTTACCCTGGAAACCCTTAATCGGGAAAACTAGCACCCAAATAGATATTTATTTACTTGGCCAAACTGCAAGCCACTTAAGGCATTTTACAATGGTGTATTCCAAGACATTAAATATGCTTCATCATATATAATACCATGGGAAAATACCATGGGCTCGTAAACCACCAACTGTAAACCCATCAATGATCGGCTCAAGGTTTATCTTAACCACTCTATGACTAATTCAAGATTAACCCAACATCAACATGTTTCATTGCTAGCATCCCTTCTAGTACAAATACAATTACATAGACCAATTACTTATCTTACCATTGCATGCTCGAGAAAATGATGCAAGAAGCATCTACTTGCTTATTTACCTATATCCCTCCTGGCTCCAAATATAGTGAGTCGAACCAAACACTCCTTAACTAAGTATTTCTTCATATTCCACTCTACATCCATGTGCTTCCACCTATGCTCCACGTGAATCCTTATGATGTGTTTCTAGCTGCCACTCACCATATTTTATAAACCGATAAACCATCACGTACAAGTAATCATGTGAGCCAACAATGGCATGTCCTCCTTAGTCTCACACCACATATATGAATCCATAGAGCTCACATATAAATATCACCCTATTGCTAATGAGAAACAAATTCCTTTTTCATCAAGGTTACCCCCTCCAATTACATAAAATATTCCATCCATAGCAACACCCAAGCACTTGGATCTCTTTGTTGGCATTTTTGGAATAGGTTTCCATAAATAAAACTAGGGAATGTACATGACAACCTCCCTACTAGCACACTTCCTTTTCATAAAGCCTCATTCAACATAAATCCTATTGGAAATAACACTATAGGAAATGTTCCTTTTAAGGCTCATCATGGGTGCCCTATGAATAAGAAATTGTATCCATGTACCACAAATCATTGTACAACTATGGTTAGTACTTGTGTGAGAATGATAACCTATAATGAAGATCTTGTGATTCAAAACTGTAAGCTAGACGTACAAAATTGGATTTTCACCACCAAGATAATCCAACAAGGATTTTTTTCCACACATATTCATTATTGTTTGAGGAGACAGTGAGCCTCTCATCCGTACATTATTGATCTTATTGCAAACAACCCATTTGAGACTAGATCTTTCTCTACAAAATACATGCAACATATTCTCCATTCTTCCATTCTTGTTATGAAGTTCATAATACACCTTTGATGTCAAAACTTTGTACCATTCATGAGACACACCCATGGAGGCCCGCGGTAGTCAATCTAAGCAATCCACAAGTAGGTTTTCTGGTAATGAAGATATGTACAATTTATCATGGTTTCCCTCTATCTCTTTAGTATTTTTAGTTGTTTTTTTTTTTTTTCTTTTATGTTTGCTTTAAGATTAAGGGGTCATCCAATACACTTTCATCATATTGCCTATCCCCAATCGTGGAAATTGGTAGGTATTGTTCCTATTCCATAATTGTATTCAATCTACACTCTCCCTTCTTACAGATCCAAGCAATTGATTTGCAGATCCACTCTGATCCATACATTTCCATGATCAAATCCCAACATAATACCACTCTTAGTGGAGAGATTAGGTCAATCTATCTTTGATATCACATGTAGAATCTGAAGAGAGAAATAACATAGTGAACACATACATCATGCACGAAATAAACACCATCATTAACTCTGGAAAGTTGAAACTCTTAACTAAGAAAACCAACACCCAAATAGATATATAATTACTTGGCCAAGCTAGCCCAAAACCAGACCACTTGAGTCATCTTACATTGGAGTATTCCAAGTCATCAAATAGGCTTCATCATATGAAATATTGTGAGAAAATACCATGGGTTACCTAATACCATGGGCCCATAAACCGCAAATGGTAAAACCATAAACGACCGAATCAAGGTTATCTTAACTACTCTATGATCTCAATCAAGATTAACCCAATACATTAGCATTGCCTCTTCACAACCTAAAATCCAAAAACAATCTAGTGAATTTTGTGGAACAAAATAACACAAAGAAAAACATAACAAAATGGGTGGTTCCATTCATAGATGGCTTTGCTCTTCCTATGAAAACAAGGGAAAAGGATGAGTTGTGAATATCCTCATAGTAACATTAGTTGGCGAGAATACGATGAAGATGATGGATGGATGGCATAAAAAAGGATAGATAAGAGTTAAAGTTGAGAGATGGACAGTGTAAAACATGATAGATGGACGACGAGGATGCTTTCAACCACCATCTACTCAAGTGTTTTCTTAAAAGAATGTCTATCAACTTAAAAATATGATGATTTGGTTAAGTTCAACAACCTCACATTAAAATAAGTACAAATCAAATTTTTGAACCTTATTTTTAAAAGAAGATATCATTTGATGCTTTGATCATAATGCTAAAAACAAGTGTATTTCCTTTAATATGGCTTTACTTTAATGTGCTTATGATTATACATATACAAGGGGAGTAAGTTAATAAATGGACAAATTTAACCTTTTCGACAAAAATCATTTCCCATATTGGTAAGAATTTTGTTGGAAGTTATAGTTCCACATGATTGAACTTTGACCATGGAGCTTCACACATGGGGGTTATGGCCCATTTTAAGACAATCCACATGACCAAAATTTCAAACAAATGAGTGTATCAAGGCTCAACTTTACCTCACCGAAAAAATAAACTCACTAGAAAAGTTGGGTTTGTCTACTTATTAACTCACTCCATATATAAAAAGTATATAGGGTTTTAGTTTTGCTGGAAAATGATTAACACACTAAAACAAACTTGTATGCATACAAATGTTTTAGGGGAAACTCATTATTACTAGGGTTTACTATTGCTACTATGTTTTTGGGGGGCTTTCAATGTTGAATTTGATGATGCATGTCACCATCGTGTTATTCAAGGCTATTACATGCTACTTAGGGTGAAATCTTAACTGCAATTTCTCTAATGGTTTAACAAAGAACACCTATTTTAATCACAACTCAAAAGTCTTCCTTCGTATTACATTAAAGATAGTACAAATACTTTCTTACCTCATCCTACAAGCTCATCACCTAAATCCTTTTAACCATTCTTGTTCTAAGATATGCTAGTGTGCATATATGTCAATGTTCTATAGTCATAACTTACACTAAGTTTGAGGATAATTGTGGCAATGTCTTCACAACCATACCTCGAAGGATAGAGAATAAGATAAGAATATTGAGACTTCTCACTCAAGGGTGGCAGTTGTAAATGAAGCCCCAACGGGAGGGATGAAGAGACATCATGAATCTAATTTGATAAAGCATTAGTACTCCATACAAATCATGGAAATCCTAATTCCAAGGAAAATTTTAGGGGCTAAATTTCGGCCCAGAGCTAATTTTCCATGTTTTTTTTCCAAAAAAGGATTTGTTAATTTCCATTTTCATAAAAACAATTAGCCCAAAAATTATAGGATAAAATTATTTTACTTTAGAAATCACCAAAAGTTTCTAGAGACTATATAAAATTCTTAAAAATGTGAATATTTTTACAAAAATATCGCCCAACATTTTATATAGGAACTTTAAGAATTAATAAGATCAACTAAGATTTTTACACTCTCACATAAATATAAATCCTTCAAATACCATTTGCCTAATTCACCATAAAACTTTCTTCCAATAAAACATAAAATAAATATCATTACCATGCCATAACAATAAGTACATAATCAATAGGATTTGTATTCATTCTCTAAATAAAAATAACTATTTTAAAAACATTTTCACAACCATTTAATATTCAACCACTTCATATATAATAATGTTAAGTAAAGTATATCACAAAAAATATTTCCCATTAAACATAAGATAAAAATAAATCTCACAACAAAATGTAAACATTTATGAATTTTTTTTATAGTGACAAGTACAAGCATTTATTAAAAAAAAAAAAAACCATCTCAAAAAGATAATCCCTTTATATGCTTAATCAATTTAAGTTAAAATGAATTTAAACTAATATTTATTTATTTTTTAAATACAAATTTAATATATAATTCAGTTATGGAAACAAACGTTTATATTGAATTTGACTTGTGTGTACCTAACCTCCTTAGCTTCCTCTTTCAAAAGTGATGTTGTTGATATTCGAAAGTCGTTGTCAGATCTTCTAACGTCGTAGTTGGGACGATTTCTTTAGGGCCATCGAACTTCCAATTCAAGGAATCAAAAGTATTTTTGGTGGCAATTATAGGACTCTCCTTCTCCAAAATGTCGGCCCCACCACTCTATGATGTGGGTGTATGACTCTCATGGAAGTGGAATTTTTGATAGGTTTATAATTAAATTTTTATGTACCACTCACGAGTTAATTTAAATGGTGAAGTTTTGTCTTCATATAATGAAAGTAGATTTTTTGATAGATTTATAATTATTATTTTTATGGACTACTAATGAGTTAATTTAATGATCAAGTTTTGTTTTCATACAATGATGTCGTTGTATATCGAAATCTTAAGATTATATTTAAATGATAAAGTTTTGTCTCCAAGATTTATAATTAATTTTTTTTTTATGGATCATTAATGAGTTAATTTAAATGATCAAGTTTTGTCTTTATATAATGATGTCGTCGTATATTGAAATCTTAAGATTGTATAATAAAGCTAGATCAATAATCCTAAATATTATAGATTTTTCTTATTTTATAAAAAAAATATAATTTGAACATTTCAAAACCATTTACACAATTCTTATCGAGAAGATTTTCTAACAAATATATAAAATGACAAAACAACTCTCACAACAATAAAAAATAATGCAAAATAATATCCATATTTCTTTCTTATCTGTAGATATATTTTTATTAAGTAGACTTAATTATGAAAAGTAAATAAAACATATATACATAGTATTATAATATGTGTGTGTGTGTGTCAACATGTTTGTTACCTACAGGATTAGCCTGTGGCTTAAGAAACCGCAACCCAGGGGCATATAAGTCATCAAAATCACCCAGGGATTGCTCCCGACTTGGGCTACACCAACTCTTAACATGGTTGGATTTTTTGGGTGTCTCCTCTCGACTACCGCAAGTTCCAAACCTTGGTTGCCTTACAGAACGAAACCCTCAAAATCCTATCGCACTAGCGGGATTTGACATGTGTGTGTGTGTGTGTGTGTGTCAATTTAGAAGTTGGTTTCGAATGTAATTCAAATTTATGTAACAAAGTCTTCACTTATTTTTAGTATTCCCATCTTCAAATTGATCATAAAGGTCCCAATCATTCTGATGTCAACATTACGACTTTTATCATCATATCTTAGCAAAGTTATGTTAACATTTAAATGATTAAAGGGTTGACTCAATGACGAGATTTAGTTGAAAGGTTTTTTGGTTCGAAATTTATGAATCACACTTCCACATTTTTCCTTTTTTATCTAAAAAAAATATTTGATTCAAAAGCTATGAGGTGAAATTTCCATAAAGGTTTTTTGGTTCGAAATTTATGAATCACACTTCCACATTTTTCCTTTTTTATCTAAAAAAAATATTTGATTCAAAAGCTATGAGGTGAAATTTCCATTAAAAGTAACAAAGTGCTGTTGAAATTTCCCTATATCTTTTTACCATAACCACTATCACTTTTAGCCATAAGGAGAGGATCCAAGCTACACAATCATGAAATTACAAGAACCCTCCCAAGGAGGAGACCAAGGAATCCATTCTCTCTAAGAAATCCCCCACATATGTAAATATATTTTCCTTTTATTGGAAATGGTAAAATTCTTTTATTCTTAAATTGTTTTTTGTTTATGGATTATTCTTCTTGTAAGTTAGGGTTTCTATCTTTTTTTTCTATTCTTGTTTGTAGATTTGCTAACCCTTGTTGCAGATTTTACATAATAGATGGGCGACTCCACTAGGAATCTGAGCCATCTCTTGATCTTTGTTTGTGGGTATAACCCATTTCCTCTCTTTTTCATTCCATTTTTATTTTTATTTTTTTAGGTCTTTTTTCTTTCCTGTCACTTTATGTGCAATGTTTTCCAGAACCGGGTGTCAGAAAACCCTCAAAACTACCTTAGAGACGAGCTCAAAGCTATCAGGAGTCTCCTAGGTGGAAACACACTTTTTTGGGTCAACACAAGCGTTGACCAACACACTTATTGGCCTATTCTATGTGTTTACCAATGCATTTATTGGCCTCATATCTGCACTGACCAACACATTTTATGGGCAAATTTCTACAAGGGGCAAAGCACTTTTCCAGGTTAGTTTTTGCATTGGACTCAGAACTCAATTTTTCTAATTTATATGGTTTTCTTTTGGCTTTTTAAGTGTTTTTTAGGACCAATAGGTTTTTTTTTAAATTCTTTCATTGTAGCTTAGGTATTTTCTTTAAGAAATTCAATAGAAACAAGAATAAATTCCCCTAGGTTTTCTAGTACCTTTCCTGTCCATATTTCTTTTACTTTCATTTTTTATTATAGTAGGCTTAGAATCAGAACCCTAGATTTTTGGTTAGTCGTTAGGAATATCTTTTTACATATATCTTGGATAAAGAAAAGCAGACACCCTTCACCTAGTAGATATATTTTTACATATATCTTGGATAAAGAAAAGCAGACACCATTCACCTAGTATTCGTCCTAGAGTTGGATTTTTGTGAGAAGCCACTGCCTCTCTTTTCTAGCTTTCTTGTTTTCTCTATTTTACAACGATAGGTTAATTTTCTTTACTGATTTATATTGTCATTTATTTCACAATTGAAAAGTCTCATGAAAGAAAAGAGTTCCTTCGAACCCCTAATATTTTACTTACCAATAGAAGCTTTATTTTTGAATTTATTTGCTTATGAGACAAAGAGTAAAGTAGATTGTTTTTCATTTTGAAATATAATATTAGCAAGTAGATTTCTGATTTGAAGTTAGACTTAGATAAAGAAAAACCTTGTTCTTTAGTATTTATCTTAGTTGCGTACATCCTTATCAATTTAGATTTCATTTCAAGTGCAATTTACTTTCATTTACAAGCATAACATTTTCAAGTTAGTCACACCACATGTGCACACATCTCACACCTTAAAGTTTATGCTTGGTTCATGCCGGCAAGCTTAGCCTAATAATTAAGCCTTTAATATAACACATCATGCCCACTTGGGCATCAAAATAATAGTGTAGTTAGGTTAGGACTTTGGGGAGAGCGATCCAAATAATTTCCCTTAGTTGGGAACTTTCAAAATCCTTTCTAACAGACATAGTCCCAACCCATTTGGTAATAGGCACACTCCTTTAGAGTGAATAATGTTGAGGTTTAGACCAGATGTATGTTTGAGGCTCCTTACTGTTTCATTACTGAAGATCCCCAGACTGTTAGATTTTAGTTTGAAGGAAAGGAAATGTGTTACACGTATCTATAAAGAGGTAACTTAGTGGCCATACTACTAAGCATCCTTACTCAAGTGGCTCTTGTAGGAGGGTGGGCACCTGAGATAGATTTCTTCGGGCCATTGGGATTTCATCACCCAATGTCTCCTAGTTATAATTATCTCTTTAATACCTTCACTCATACACATGTGGACCTTACTACCCTTGTAGTTGGTTGATTAGAAGGCCCTTATCCATAAACTAGGTTGTGTTTGAGTGCATCTAGTTTATCTTATAAGCTAGAGTCATTTCTCTTTATAGGATAGAGTTGCTTGAATTAGGCTATATTTATTTTGATTCAGACACAATTATACACACGTGTTGCACCACCTGAGCATGTAGTGTGTTTATTGTTTGATCATTATTCTTTTTTTAGTTCAGTTCTTTATTCTATTAACTTTTTGATTAGTTTGTTTCATATTTAGGGTGATATTTGCATCTAGACACCATATCTCCCCCTATGAGATAGTATTGTCAAATGCGATGCCTTTGAAATGAGTTCCCCATTAGGCGTTGTATCTTCCCCACTTGACAAAGCAAGGTTCCCCACCCTATCCCACCTTCGAGTTCTAGCTCTTCTCATTCAAAGCCCTCCTCCCCATCGAGGGGTGTCGGTACATCCAATTCCAACCCTAGTTCTACCCCTTCTGGTCCTTCATCTTCCTCCAACCCAAGTTCCACCATGGATTAAACTAATGTTGGAACCAATGCCAACCAACCTTATGTTCCTTTTATGGCAAGGTTAATTCTCTTTTATTTGACCAAATTAATTAATGATT
>CBVK0101102562.1:0-12646 GCA_900067695.1 Picea abies | reverse complement strand
CCATGTGTCCAAAATTGTTACATTTGTAACATTCCACTTCAGTGCTCAAAGATTCAATCCTGTTGTAACTTCTTCTATGTGTTTCACTATGATGCAGGAGCATCTCAAGCGAGCCAACACAAAGATAAAAAGATAGTTGGAAAAGTGCCCATCGCAAATTTTGAAAATGTCTTGAAACATTAATGAAGTCATCAAGTGGAGGCACACCTGTAAAATGTAAACGGACCTTGAGTGGTCCGCTCTTGTCCTTAGTAGGTAGGAGGCATTTATGATAGTTAATGCAAGTAGATAGAATTTAATGCGTAGATTAGATAGTTTAGAATGAAAGAGGGAAATGGGATATAGACACCCTCATTGTATTATTGTATGATAGTGAAGAACATTACCAAGAAAAGAGCATAAAGAGCTGGAACATAGAAACTGTGTTTGAAAAACACCCATGTACAGAGATTTGAGTTAATAGAAGAAGTCTTAATTCATATTCATGGCGTTGTATTTGTTTCTTGTATGTGTATTCTGAACGGTATGTTCATGGTTATTCTCTTTTTGTTATACATTTTCTTTTACGCTATGTATGAATGATTTCTTGATTGAATGTTTGAAATCTGAGAGGAAAGGGTAAAGGAATGAGTTTCAATTGCTTCTCAATCTGAGCAAGAGTTCCTGCAAGGAGTGCAGTTAAATTGTCCGCAAGGAGTGCATTGACAAAGGGTTCAGAGGTTTGTCTCTGAAAGCTTAGATAGGGTATCTTTTGTTCTCATTCACACAGAAGCGTAAGCTAGGCACATGAGCCGTGCAAGGTGTGCGCAGGCTGAGTAGAGTTTCAAGTTTTGTAACCTAAATGACTTGTTGAGAGATTGCTGCTATAGGTGTGTGCAGAGTCGAAGGGAGTTCAACACTTGAAGGTGTTTGAAGGTTTACCACAAGGAGCGCGAGAAGGAGTTTCTCTAAAAGACTCGAACTCGAGGAAAAGATCAGAAGGATTTGAACCTTCGAAGGGGTCGAAGGGAGGCAAGAGGCCAAGTACCTTGAAAAATTGAAGGAAGGCATAGCGACGTCGTGCCGTAGGAGGAAAAGTTCCACGGAGAGAGATACTTTGTTTAGTTTGTGCAGAAGTTCTCAAGGGAAGAGACGGATGGTCGGAATCCTCTGTGGAGAATTCGTGACATCCCGTGAGCCATCAGATCTCACGGAGGAGTAGGGGAGTTACGGTGAGTGTTTTCGAGGGGTTCAAGCTCAGGAGAAGTAGAGCTGTATATTTCAAGCCAACAGGAGCTATTGGATTTACCCGTGGATTTCTATTTCAGGGTTTCGTGAGTTGAAGTCCTGAAACCTTTGCATCAGGATGCGCGAAATCACAAAGTGCGAAGTCCCGAAGGGTCAAAAGGGAGCGTGTGGGCCATAGGAATCGACAGAGAAGACAGTGGCGCACTATCGGCAGAGAAGTAAATCTCGTTGACCATTTCAGGGTTTTGTGGGGTGAAGTCCTGAAATCTTCGCATCAGGATTTGCGAAATCGTGAAGTCCGAAAGCCCGATGGAATGAAGAGCTATTGAAAAGTCAACCTTGTGAGCGCATTGGAGTTTCGGAAATTTGGGTTTCGGGGGGCTAAGAAACAAGGTGCTTGACCACCAAATTCACGAAATTGCGAAGTCCGATCTCCCGAAGAGCGAAGGGAGATTCCACGAGGTTTTGCTATGGGTGCAGATTTCACGAAAGGGAAATAGGAGAGCCATTGTTGAGAGCTCTTCGGGCCAGTGGAGGAAGAACGATCCTGTGTACGTGGACTTTCGACTTGAGGGTTGGGAGGGCTATGTCAGGTTTGGTATCAGAGCATAGAAAGGTTTCTTTTCTTTCTGTAGCAGGGAAAAAGAGAATTCACCATGCCACTGAGAAGAAGGGATAGGAAAACACCCGATCCACCAGAGGAGAGGGAAATTCCAAGAAGAAGGGGTAGGCAAGTGCATGATCCAGACATAGAAAGAGAAATGCGTGACTTACGCACCAGACTTGAAGACATGGAGACATCACAGAGGCACACAGTCGGTGTTGGGGATCTTAGTGATTCCGAAAGTGACAATGAAGCTGAACATGAAGGGGAAGAAGTTGCAGCCGAAGATGCAACAAACGAACGCCTGATTAGGGCTATTGCAAGAATGAGTGCAAGAGTGAAAATGGACATTCCAGTTTATGGGGGAAATCTAGATGCAGAGGAGCTTCTAGACTGGATTAGAGCCCTGGACACATATTTTGACTATCAAGATGTTGAAGAGGACAAGAAGGTCAAACATGCTGTCACGAGATTAAAGGGACATGCAACATTGTGGTGGGATGAGCTACAAGCTGACAGATGTTGCAAAGGCAAACAGAAGATCAAGAGTTGGGATATAATGATCGCGAAGATGAAGGAAAAATTCATCCCCAGGGATTATCAAATTACTCTATTTCGAAGAATGCAAAACTTGAGACAGAAGTTGATGACAGTGAAAGAATATATTGAAGAATTCTACAGGCTGAACATCATGGCAGGTCATCGGGAAAGCGATGATGAAAAGGTTTCCAGGTATATGAATGGCCTGAGATATGAAATTCAGGACGAGATGAGCATGATCACCATCCGAACGGTGGAAGATGCTTATCAGATGTCTCTAAAAGCTGAAGAGAAGATGAGCCGAGAACAAGGTCAACGAGGTCGAGGTAGAAGTCATCCAAAAGGAAAATTAGTTGCCCAGGATAAAAATCAGAAACCCAAGGAGGACTGGAAGAAACCTCAGACTTGAACTGAGAGAGGTGGAAGCTCACAGCGAGGGCAATATGCTGAACAAAGAGGGCAGCATACTGAACAAAGAGGAGATTATGTTGATAATAATATTTTTCCTCGTACCAGAGGTAGAGGAAGAGGAAGAGGTGGAGTAATAACATGCTTCACATGTGGAAAGAATGAGGACAAGTCTTATGAGTGTCCAGATAAAAAGAAAGAAGGTGGAGAGACTCACATCGCCGAAGCACAGAGGCAAAATATTGAGGCATAAGATGCTGAAGGCGGAAGATCGCTGATGATGCGAAAAGCTCTTTTGACGCCAGAGAAGGAGGTGGAGAGTTCAGTCCAAAGAAACAGACTTTTTCGAAATTCTTGCAAGACCAAAGACAGGGTATGCAAGGTCATTGTGGACAGTGGTAGCACAAACAACCTCATTTCAATGGAGATGGTAGAAAAGCTGGAGCTGGAGACGATTGATCATCCAATCCCATACAAAGTTTCATGGTTACAAAAAGGACATTAGGTAACTGTCACTAAACAATGTTTAGTTGAATTTAAGATAGAAGGATATAATGATAAGATACTTTGTGATGTTATTTGCATGGATGTTTGTCATCTATTGCTGGGTAGACCGTGGCAATATGACAAGAATGTGATTCATGACGGGAGAATGAACACATACACCCTAGAGAAGAATGGGAGGACTCACATGTTGCTTCCAATCAAAGATAAGGAGGTGAAACCTGAAGTAAGCAACACTGTACTTCTCATGAGTGGGAAAGAACTTCTTACAGAGGTTAAGAAGAAGGAGGATCCACAATTCATTGTGGTCAGGAAGCCTAGAATTGTTTTGACCAGCACAAGAGTGGATGATTTACCAGAAGAAATCCAGAAGCTACTAGAAGAGTTCGCTGACATAGTAGTGTACGAACTACCTCGTTTGTTGCCACCAGTCAGAAGTGTGAGTCATCATATCGATCTCATACTAGGAACTAGTTTACCAAACAAAGCAGCGTACAGATTGACACCGCAGGAGAATGAAGAGGTCAAAAGACAAGTCCAGGATTTGTTGGACAAAGGGTTGGTCAGGGAAAGCTTGAGTCCATGTGCTATTCCAACAGTACTCAGTCTGAAGAAATACGGAGGCTGGAGGATGTGTACTAAATCGAGGGCGATTAACAAGATAACCATCAGGTACACATGTCCATTGCCAAGGATGGACGATTTGATGGATTGCTTGAGTGGAGATTTTTTTTTTTTCTGAAGATTGATTTGAAAAGTGGTTATCACCAAATCCGCATGAGAGAAGGTGGTGAATGGAAGACAACCTTCAAGACTAATGAAGGGTTGTATGAATGGCTTGTTATGCCATTTGGCTTAAAAAATGCACCGAGTACCTTCATGAGGTTGATGAACGAAGTCCTGAGGGAGTTCATCAGAAAATTTGTCATTGTATATCTAGATGACATATTGATTTTCAGTAAAACAATGGCAGAACATTTGAAACACTTAACTATAGTAATGAAGAGGTTACAACAGAAGAAGCTGTTGATAAACATGAAGAAATCCTCATTCATGAAGACAGAGCTCATTTATTTAGGGTTCATTATTTCTGCAGATAAATTGAGGATGGATCCAGATAAGGTGGAGGTAATAAAAAATTGGCCATCACCGAAGAATATCTTTGAGGTGAGAAGTTTTCATGGATTGGCTAGTTTCTACCGGAAGTTCATCAAGAATTTCAGTGGAATTAGTGCACCAATGATGGATACAGTGAATAAGAGACATAAATCTTTTCACTGGATAGAAAAGGCTGAGAAAAGATTCAATTTGTTAAAGAAAAAAATTACGGAACAACCAATTTTGGTGTTGTCGGATTTCCAAAAGACATTTCAAGTGAAATGCGATGCAAGTGGGTTTGCAATAGGGGCATTCTTGAGTCAAGAAGATAGGCCAATAGCATACTTCAGTGAGAAACTGAATGAAGTGAAAGTGAAATACTCCACTTATGATAAGGAGTTCTATGCTATTATACAGGCATTAAAGAAATGGAGACATTACTTAATTCCCAAGGAATTTGTCTTATACAGTGATAATCATGCATTACAATTTGTGACTCAATAGGAAAAATTGAATCAAAGACATGTAAAATGGGTTGAATATATGAAAAATTTCACTTTTGTGATTAAACATATTTATGGTACCGCTAACAAAGTTGTTGATGCTTTGAGCAGGAAGTGTTTTCTACTATAGGAGTTCAGGGTCAAAACGTTGGGTTTTGATGACCTCAGGGACATGTACAGAGATGATCCAGATTTTAAGGAGGCGTATGAAGTAGCTGAGAATCCAATTCTCGGAGATAGAAGCCAATGGACAGAATACATGATCCAGGAAGGATTACTATTTAAAGGTAATCAACTTTGTATTCCAAAATGCTCCATGAGGGAGAATTTGCTAAAGGAGAAACACAGTGGAGGATTGGCCAGGCACTTTGGTCACGACAAGACGTTTGCAAAATTGAATGAGTCATATTTTTGGCCGGGAATGCGAGCAGACGTCAAAAGGTTCGTGGAAAAATGAAAAATTTGCCAGCATTCGAAGGGGAAGAGATAGAATGCAGGGTTTTATCAACCATCACCCATATCTGAGAAGCTGTGGGATGTAGTCAGCATGGATTTCATATTGGGGTTGCCAAGGACACAAAGAGGGTTTGACTCAATCTTTGTGGTGGTGGATATATTTTCCAATATGAAACACTTCATTCCATGTCAGAAGACTAATGACGCAACTCACATTGCGAATTTGTTTTTCAAAGAAGTCATTCGACTTCACGGCTTACCAAGGAGCATAGTTTCGGATCGAGACACTAAATTCGTAGGACACTTCTGGAGGACCTTATGGAAGAAGCTCATAACTAACTTGTCATTTAGTTTGACTTATCATCCTCAGAGGGATGGACAAACAAAAGTGGTGAACAGAAGTCTGGGAGACTTGCTGAGAAGCCTGGTGACAGAACACCACATCCAGTGGGATAACATATTACCACAGGCGGAATTTGCTTGTAACGACTCAGTTAACAGAAGTACGGGGCAAAGTCCATTTCAAATTGTCTATGGCATGCAGTCGAGAGGAATTTCTAATCTGAGAGATTCAGAACATTCTGCGATTAGGAGCACTAGTGCAGAAGATTTCACAGAGGCGATGAAGGAACTTCACAACCAAGTGACGATTGCAGAGTTCGAGCCAGGAATATAAGCGTAGAGCAGATCAACACAGGAGATAGCTTCAATTTGAAGTTGGTGATTTGATCCTCGCACATTTGAGAAAGGAAAGGTTCTCGAGAGGGACATATAACAAACTGAAAATGAAGAAAATCGGACCATGTAAGGTCTTAAAGAGATTTGGGGCAAATGCTTATGAGATTGAATTATCCGATGAGATCAGAATTTCTCCGATATTCAATATCTCAGATTTTTGTACCCATATAAAGCTGAGGAAGCAGGAACGGGAAATGAACAACTAGAGGTCCAGTGGACAAAACAGATGCTAGTTGTAGAAACGCCGCAAATGGAGCACATACTAGACAAAAGGGTCAACAAGAAGTCCAGGCAAAAGCAATACTTTGAGTATTTGGTCAAATGGAAGGGCCATCCAGTTGAAGATGCCAATTGGGAGAACGAAGCAGAGATCCAGAGGCATGGACACATCATACGCGAGCTCATGGACAGGAGCCCATGACAATTTTCAAGCAAGGGAGTATGATGCAGGAGCATCTCAAGTGAGCCAACGCGGAGATAAAAGACAGCTGGAAAAGCGCCCAGCACAAATTTTGAAAATGTCTTGAAACATTTATGAAGTCATCAAGTGGAGGCACACCTGTAAAATGTAAACGTACCTTGAGCGATCTGCTCTCGTCCTTAGTAGGTAGAAGGCATTTATGATAGTTAATGCAAGTAGATAGAATTTAATGTGTAGATTAGACAGTTTAGAATGAAAGAGGGAAACAGGATATAAACACCCTCATTTTATTATTGTATGATAGTGAAGAAAATTACCAAGAAAAGAGCATACAGAGTTGGAACAGAGAAACTGTGTTTGAAAAACACCCATGTACAGAGATTTGAGTTAATAGAAGAAGTCTTAATTCAGATTCATGGCGTTGTATTTGTTTCTTGTATGTGTATGCTGAACGGTATGTTCATGGTTATACTCTTTCTATTATACATTTTCTTTTACGCAATGTATGAATGATTTCTTGATTGAATGTTTGAAATCTGAGAGGAAAGGGTAAAGGAATGAGTTTCAATTGTTTCTCAATCTGAGAAAGAGTTTCTGCAAGGAGTGTAGTTGAATTGTCCGCAAGGAGTGTGTTGACAAAGGGTTCAGAGGTTTGTCTCTGAAAGCTCAGATAGGGTATCTTTTGTTCTCATTCACACAGAAGCGTAAGCTAGGCACAAGAGTCGTGCAAGGTGTTAGAAATTTCAGATCCCACCCAGTTTCAGTCTCACTGATTTTTCAGCCAAAGTTAAATGCCGAAACTCCAGTTTCAACACTGTTTTAGCATATGTCTCAGCACTGTTTCAGCATATGTCACAGTGGTGTTTCAGCATATACTTAGCACTGTTTCAGCATATATCTTAGCACTGTTTCAGCATATACTCAACACTATTTCAGCATATACTCAGTGGTGTTTCAGCATATGAAACAACACTATTTCAGCATATGTTACAGTGGTGTTTCAGCATATACTCAGCACTGTTTTAGCATATATCTCAGCACTGTTTTAGCATATACTTAGCACTGTTTCAGCATATACTTAGTGGTGTTTCAGCATATGAAACAACAGTGTTTCAGCATATAAAAACTTAACAGAAAATAAACTTCAGAACTGAAACATGAGGATTCTGAACATCGTTTTCAACGCAGAAATAAAATATCAACAATATGCAAAACTCATAAAATATGGACACAAATATTTTCGGTCTAACTTCGACCCTGGAAAAACCCACAAGGGGAAAACCAATGAGAGAGGGTTTTGTATTATTTATGAGCTTCTGAGAAATTCTTTTACAGCATATTCATCTTCATAAATTTACACAAACTTATCTAGACATTCCTGTAGCTTTGCTCCTCGATTTCTGTCCTAGAAATCCGTACAACTGTACGGCTGCCCCAACAATTAATGCTGTACGAACTGTCCCAAAATTTGTGCCAAAACTCTGCTAAGACTGTACAGAAAACCCAACATGAACAACTCCTTGTAAACCGTGCTGTACGGTCCCAAGATTTGTGCCAAACGATACGGACTGTACAAAAATACACTCATAAATATATTACAGTAGTTACCTCAATTTCTGTGCCAACAAATGTTGTATGGCAGCCTTGGAATGCCTGCCAATACTCTCAGAAATTGCAGCTGCTGTCCTCCTCAATTTCTGTGCACATTACATGCTGTACGACCTCCACAAATCCATACGGTACGGCCTGTTCCTCCTTGCTGTCTGAAATCCGTACTTGTCTTTGCCTTGGGATGCGTGCTCTCCTTCGGCAATTGCTGTTTCTTTTCTCAGCTCGACCTCTCTCTTGCTATCTGGCATCTCACCAAAGATTTGACCTTGGCATCTCACCAAAGGTCCCTTCTCTTGGCATCTCACCAAGAGCCTCTTCTCCTGGCATCTCACCAAGAGTCTCTTGATCTTGGCATCTCACCAAAGATCCGACCTTGGCATCTCACCAAAGGTCCCTTCTCTTGCTCTCTCTTGTTCTCTCAACAAGAATGTTGCAACTTTCCTTGCTCTTGGCATCTCACCAAGAGCCTCTTGGCATCTCACCAAGAGTCTCTTGCTCTCTCAACAAGACTGTTGTTGCTTCCCACGAATGGGTGCGCCCTCTTGCCTTAATCAACCTCATGAGGGAAGGTGAGGAGTTTTCTAATCTAACAACTGAGATTAGATTAGATGGGTGGCTGAGATTTGGTGTCTCTTCAGTCACCCTCACTTTAATCATAAAGTTATCTTTTAATTTTCATCTCACAAATTAATTTGACTAAGACCCACGTTCGACACTTTCTCCCCCTTAGGTGCCTAGAGAAGAGAAACACTTGCCTTGGTACTTTATTTTCATTAAAAATTTAACACAAGGTGTGCATAGGCTGAGTAGAGTTTCAGGTTTTGTAACCTGAATGACTTGTTGAGAGATTGCTGCTATAGGTGTGTGCAGAGTCAAAGGGAGTTCAACACTTGAAGGTGTTTGAAGGTTTGCCGCAAGGAGCGCGAGCAGGAGTTTCTTTGAAAGACTCGAAGTCGAGGAAAAGCTCATAAGGATTTGAACCTTCGAAGAGGTTGAAGGGAGGCAAGAGAAAAAATTGAAGGAAGGCATAGTGACGTCGTGCTGCAGGAGGACAAGTTCCATGGAGAGAGATACTTTGTTTAGTTTGTGCAGAAGTTCTCAAGGGAAGAGACGGACGGTCGGAATCCTCTGTGGAGAATTCGCGACATCCCGTGAGCTGTCAGATCTCACGGAGGAGAAGGGGAGTTACGACGAGTGTTTTCAAGGGGTTCAAGCTCAGGAGAAGTAGAACCATAGATTTCAAGCCAACAGGAGCCGTTGGATTTACCCGTGGATTTCTATTTCGGGGTTTCATGAGTTGAAGTCTCGAAACCTTTGCATTAGGACGCGCAAAATCATGAAGTGCGAAGTCCCAAAGGGACGAAAGGGAGCGTGTGGGCCATAGGAATCGGCAGGGCAGATAGGTGGTGCACTATCGACAGAGAAGTAAATATCGTTGACCATTTTGGGGTTTTGTGGGGTGAAGTCCCAAAATATTCACATCAGGATTCGTGAAATCACGAAGTTCGAAAGCCCAATGGAATGAAGAGTTGTTGAAAATTCAACCTTGCGAGTGCATCGGAGTTTCAAAAATTCAGGTTTTGGGGGTCTAAGAAACAAGGTGCTTGACCACCAGATTCGCAAAATTGTGAAGTCCAATCTCCCGAAGCACGAAGGGAGATTCCACAAGGTTTTTCTGTTGGTGCAGATTTCCCGAAAGGGAAATAGGAGAGCCATTGTTGAGAGCTCTTTGGGCTAGTGGAGGAAGAATGATCCTGTGTATGTGGAATTTCGACTTGAGGGTTGGGAGGGCTGCGTCACACTAGGTCTTCTTGAATAATCCCTTTGTGTATGGCTCTCAAAGTAGTTATTGTTCCTGTTGTTAGCTTTGCAATTTATAGCTTTATGTCCAAAATTATTACATGCATAACAGAAACCAAAAAATATAGTTTGATACTTGGTAGTTGAAGATATTATGAAAGGAGGCGCTCTTATGAATCCTTCTTCTTATTAAGGCCTGTCTATCTGTTGTTGATTCTGAAGTCCGAATCTTCCTTGTATATATTTTTATCCCCTTTGATTGTTTCTGCATAGATTTTTGGATTTGTTTCTTGCTCTGTTGCTTTGGAGCTTGATCCCTTTTATATACATGAAAGTCTTGAAGAATGTCATAATTACAGATCCACTATTCTCTCAACTTATTCCTTCAAATCCTCCACTCATATCTTGGATAAGATATCCTATCAAAATCTCCATGATCTTCTCCTTTTAATATGCTTGAATGATTGTCCCAAATATTCTTCAAATCTTCAAAGCTTGAAGATGAAATTCGAATTTGAGGCTAGGTGTTAATATTTGATTTTGTTGAAATCTTCACATATGCCTGCACACATCATCAAACTCATCCAACATTTATATATAATGAAAATATGTCATTTTTCTAATATTTAATCATAAATTCACTTATAATACTGAAATGAATACAATGAAAAATAATAAGGAGAAACCCAAGTATCATTATGGAAATGATATGATGGAAGGTTAATGGGATAATGAAATGTAAGGAATAGTGAAGGAAAAAGAGGATATAAATGTGACATTTTTGAGGCCCAACATGCTCTCCAACTCAACTTGTTGCATGCCCTTATGCAACCATGCATGGATCTTCTTAAGAACTTTTGGCATTCAAACTATGGCTTTGATTGATGATGTCCTGTTAACAAGGAATGTTTCCAGGGTATGCGATACAAGAGTAACAACATGTGAAATTTTCTTATGGTTGGTTTTTGTGTGACAACCATGAATAAAAAAAATGTTGGTTCTTGTGTTAACAACATTCATTTCACTTATCGATTTTCTTGTTGCAATAATTTGGCCATGTACTTCACTGGAAATAATAAGCTATCAATGTGCATAAGAGAGCATTAATGAGTATAAGAAAGCCTTTTCTTTATCTTTATGAATCATGCCAATACGTATATCAATATAAATGCAACAAAGTGTCGTTGGAAAAGAAATGTTAGTGAATCATAAATGGAATGATGAGATGGTAAAATGGAATAATGGTAATGAATATGTGGTGAAATAGTTTAGTTCCTCCCCCACCAACTTAAGTGGTTTCATATCCTCATGCAACTTAGGGTAGGTTATGGAAGGAAAGAGAACACGGTGAGGAAATTTTTCAAAATATTCAAGTCAACATATAAGGAATTGTGTGATTAAAGATTAGAAAAGAACATACCTCCACTTACCCAAAAAGTAGATGTAGTTGTTGTGCCTGCTGGATCAAGAAAACGTGACTGGCGTTGTAGTTGCAACTGCTGTAACTGTTGAAGCAAAGAATATCTGATTGTGATTGATGGAATATGGAAGGTGTCACTGCTGCAAGATCATAAAAATGGAAATGCTGCTACTGTAACTGGATCATGGGAAGTGAAGGAATCTGAACTTCTACTGTTGAATCATGAGAAATGTGGAAGGAAAAGAATATGGAACTGTGGTACTCTCATAGATCCGAAATCAAACTACTGCAACTACTAAGGGGATCATAAAAAAGTGTATAGTCTTCACCCGCTACAAAACCGATGGTACAATTCTCCTCATGCGAATGAATGTGTCGATGTCGAGCATGAAGAGAAATCATTGGATTACCGACCATTAATGAATGTCGTTAACCAATGCGAGACAAACTCACCAGTGATGTCAATGAGTGTCAAGGTACCCGAGTACATCTTGCGAAGTGCGAATAGATGGGCTGATGTTGAGCCACTTGCAAGATCTAATGATCAAGGGACATTGATGTATTCCCATGATTGCTAGCGAGAGAGCTTGCCATTAAGGCATGCAAGCCTCAAGGTACTCAAAAAGGAACTCTAGTCTATATCCCAGATAAGGCGCTGAGGTCGATGGGGCAAGACTTGTTGAAAGGTGGGCCTTAAAGAATCCCACATTAGTCAATGCGAGTTTGTAAAAAGATTGGTATGACTATAGATGTAAAGATCTCAGTAGTAACAGGGTTTATGATAAGGAATCAAGGCAATGTAATCATGGAAAAGGGAGTTTGTTTTATTCAGAAGGAAAACTTGAAAGGCAAAAATGAAGAGAAAAAGATAAAGGAAATGAGGTATGCAACTCAGAAATATAGGCATTTATGAAGTCATGAAAGTTAAGGCAGTGGAATATCGCTTCAACACCAGGGATGACCAATCGGCTTTGAAGGAGAAATATGATAGTGTCTCATCATGAAATTTGGCAAAATGCTGAAATATGGGTATCGCAACATGGTGTATCAGCATGGGCGCTGTGTAACAACAAACATCGAGATGCGCAAAAAGTTTCTATGTAACAACAAATTGTTTCTGTGTATCAGCAAACATCCAGATGCCCAAAAAGTTTATGTTGAGTAACAGCTCCTTCAAGTTGTCTATCAAAGCATGTTTTTCTTAAAAATGTTGTGATTCTTGAAGATCACTACGGCATGGAAAATGAGCATCCTATTCCTACAATCAGTCTTTAGTACTAATCCTATAATCAAAACTTCGTGAGAGCATCACAAAA
>CBVK0101102559.1:0-11557 GCA_900067695.1 Picea abies | reverse complement strand
CTCAAACAAATACAGAAAGTCCTCTCCCAAGAATGTGCCTCTCTCTCTCTTCTTTCTTCTCCAACTACAGCTACGAACTTGTGCTCTGATGAACAAGTGAGTGTGTGTCCAAATGAGGCGCTAGCCTCTTTATTTATACAATCTGGCAGGTGAATTTTCACTGGCAGGGCTGACTTCTCAATCTGAGTGGTTATAACCACCTTTAATTAATCTGAGGGTTGACTTTTCATTCTTCCTATTACAATTAGGGTTTTACCAATCCACAAAAGGGGATTTGGTTATTTACAATACCCGACATGGTCAATCTGCAAAAGGGGATTGATCTAATGAATAATATATCAATAATAAATAGAATGATATTTGCAGTTACATTATTTCAACACTCTCCCTTAACAAGAAGGGTATTCTACAACAGCATCAGGTGAGAGAGGACAACATCTTGGAACACTGACTGGCGTATCTATAAATCATCGGAAGTTTTTCTCATCAACAACATCGTCATTCACAATGGAATGAAATCATCATCTACATCAATATAGATTAGTATAAAATTAATACATCATCATCACAACACGAGGTTGGCCACATAATCACAGCATGAGGTTGGCCACATCATCACAGCATGAGGTTGGCCACATCATCACAGCACGAGGTTGGCACATCATCACAGCAATTAAGCTAGAATCACAATACAATGATTAAGCTGGAATCACAAAATAGCAATTAAGATGGAATCACAACATAGCAATTAAGTTGGAATCTCAACACATCAATTAAGCTAGAATCACAACACAGCAATTAAGTTGGAATCTCAACAAAATAATTAAGTTGGAATCACAACACAACAATTAAGTTGGAATCTCAACACAACAATTAAGATGGAATCACAACACAGCAATTAAGTTGGAATCACAACACAACAATTAAGTTGGAATCTCAACACAACAATTAAGTTGGAATCACAACACAACAATTAAGTTGGAACCACAGCACTAGGCTAGCATCACCACACAACAATTAAGCTCGAAGCACAACCCTAGGTTGGCAACATTACTCCCCCTATCGAGGGAGGTCCTTTCGGACTATACCAAGATTATCTCGAAAGTTCTCAAACTTTACACGAGATAGAGGCTTGGTCAACACATCGGCAACCTGTTCATCCATGCTAACATATTGGATCTTTATGGATCCTCTTTGCACCATGTCACAGATGTAATGGTATTGGATCTCTATGTGTTTCGAATTGTCATGAAATACAGGATTCTCTGTCATCTTTATGAAGATCTGGTTATCACATAGGATCATGGTTGCTTCCATCTCTAGGTTGAATAGACTAGTCAACAACTTACGAAACCATATGACTTCACAACTAGCAGAACACGTAGCAATGTATTATGCCTTCGTTGTACTGAGAGCAATTCTTGATTGCTTCCTACTCTGCCATGAGATCATGGTTGATCCCAAACTGAAACAGCATCCTGAAGTGTTTTTCTTGTCAGAGACACTTCCATCCCAATATGAATCATTGTACCTAATCAGTGTAAAATTATTATCTCCATCATAGTTGAGACCACAATCTAATGTACCCTTAAGATACCTCATCGCATGTTTTGCAACAACTAGGTGAACATGTTTGTGTTCTACCAAAAACTGACTCAAAGTGTTCACGGAAAAACAGATATGTCTTCTGGTGTTCATCAGACACATCAGCAATACAATGATTTGTTTATACAGCGTGGCATCAATCAATTCTGACGAAGTGTCGAACAAAACCTTCAGCTTCGTTTCCATGGGTGTATTCATGGACTTGCACTCCAACATATCAAATCTCTTGAGGATTTCAACTCCATACTTCCCTTGGTTAAGGAATATTATCTATGGTCTCTACCATACCTCAAGACCTAAGAAATAATGCATTAGGCCAAGGTCTTTCATCTCAAATTATGAGGTGAGATTCTTCTTACATTCGGTGATGACCTTTTCTTCTTCAGTTAAGAATAAGTCATCCACATACAACAGCAATATCATCAGCTCATCATTCATAACCTTGAAGTAGAGGTTAGAATCACCTTTACTCTTCGTAAAGCCCAAGCGCGTCAGAAAATTGTCTATCCTTCCATACCAAGCTCTAGGAGCTTGCTTCAACCCATACAGAGCCTTGTTCAACTTGCAGACATGATTCTTCCTATCTACAACTTCAAATCCTTGAGGTTTTTCTATATACACTTCTTATTCAATGACACCATTTAGGAAGGTTGTCCTTACGTCCATCTGGTGTAACTTCCACTTCATCTTAGCTGCAATGGATTTGATGGTTTTGATCGAAGTGTATCTGGATACATGAGCGAATGTCTCTTCATAGTCAATGTCTTCCTTTTGAGAAAAGCCACGAGCGACAAACCTTGCATTATACTTCTCAATACTTCTATCAGCAGCATGTTTTATTTTGAAAATCCATTTGGAAGATACCACATCCTTGTTCTTCGGTCTGGGAACTATTTCCAATACATCATTTTTTATTATGGATTGGTATTCTTCTATCATGGCATCTGCCCATTCTTTATTCTGAATGGATTCTTCAAAGAAGGTAGGCTCCTTCTCTAGGAGATCACACATCAAATCCATATAACTAGAGAATGGCTTAGGTCTCTTCACCTGTCTCGTGGTTCCTTCGGGAACACTGTACTTCTCTCCATCTTGAATAAGCTCCCTAGCCCAAGCAGGCTTTCTCTTATGGGAGATCGTCATATGAAGAGGTTCTTGAAATTCTACTATGTCATGATCTTCTAAAATTTCCTCATCAGGGGAAGTTATGACTTCCCTCAGTGGTACTGCAACTATGGGAACCTTCCTCACTGATTCTGCAACTCTGGAAGCTACAAGGTCATCTTCATATACTTCTTCAAGCTAGCATCTTCTTGATTTCTTGAGTGTTGCATCTTCATCAAAGGTCACATCCTTGTTGATCTCAATGTGATGGTGATCTGGTATATAAACCGTGAAGGCCTTGGAGACCTCACAGTATCCAACAAATATTCCCTTCTTTCCTTAAGGGTCCACCTTGTTTCTTTTCTCTTTAGGAATATGTACAAATATTGGGCAGCCAAATATTTTGAGATGGCTTACTTCTGGCTTCTTTCCAGAGAACATCTCTTCAGGGATCTTGAACCCAAGTGCACTATGGGACAATCGGTTTTGTACATATATTGTTGTTTTTGTTGCTTTTGCACATAAGCACATTGGAAGATCTTGATAATGGATCATGGTCTTCACTTCTTCCATTGTCATTCTTTTCTTTCTTTTTGCCACGCCGTTTTGTTGAGGATTGTAAGGAGTGGTGAGCTCCCTCTTAATCCTAACATCTTTTCAATAGTTTACAAACTCTTTTGATGTGTATTCTCCTCCATTATCTGACCTGAGTATCTTGATCTTTCTTTCAGAAAGATTCTCTATCAAGGCTTTGAATTCCTTATTGGGCCACAAACATGTGAGTGAATGAGTTCTAGTACTCCTTATGCTTTGTTGTCTCTCTTTCGAAATGGGTTCTTGATGTTATTCCCTTGTTCACATCCATCGCACACACCTTCATGGTCAACCTTGAGTTCTGGTAGACTTGTGACTGCCTTGCATACATACAGTAATGCCTTGTAGTTGATGTGTGCTAATATTCTATGCCAAAGTTCACATGGATTCTCAATGGCATGGGTCATGGCTACTTCTAAGTGACCCTTTAGTTTATACAAGCCACCTTCTTCATTTCCAATGATGATTTCTTCTTTCATGGTTTCTCCTTTAGCCCACATAAGAAATTCTCCATCTATAAAGGCAATTCTAAAGCCTTTCTTTTCTAAAGATGATATGGAGAGTAGGCTCTTTGTCAAAACTGGTACATAGAGTATGTCCTTCATCTTCATTGGAGTCCTTGAGTTAAGATTGTAGTTTGACTCTCCCACTCCCTTGATAGGGTATTCATAATCATCTCCGAGTGTAACTTTATGAGAAAACTTATTTTCTGAAAGGAAAGAGAGAACGTCTCTTTGACTTGTCATGTGCTTGGAAGAACCATTATCAATGAGCCAAGTGTCCTCTCCAGGTGTTACCGATCCTAAGAGGACCGATATTAAGACATAGTCTTTAATTTGTTCTCTTAACATCTTTGCGGGTGGCTCTTCATATTCAACTGCATGGGCCTGATGTCTCTTAGTTTTCCTCTTGTATTCTTCCCGTCTAGTTGGACAATGTCTCGCAATATGTCCCATCTTGTCACAATGGTAGCATTGGAAAAATGAGTAATCTCTTTCCTTTCTTTGTCCTTTCTTCTAGAATCTCTTTGGTTGAGATTCTTTATGACTGAATTTGGTTTGGGGGTTAGACTCTTTATGAGTTTCTTTCTAGAATTAAGACTTCTTTCTTCCTCCTTTAATGTGAGTATCTAGGGCTTGATCTTTGTCTCTTGAAAGTAAAGCTTCCCAGTCTTGATTCTTCTTGAATGCATTCTTCCCACAGAATGTCAAATAGTAGTTTCTCCTTTCTTGCACAAATGGTTTGGATGAATGCATCCCAAGGTCTTGAGAGACCATTAAGGGTTGTCATTATAAGTTTGTATTCATCTATAGCATCTCTGATTGCTTCTAGTTGTTCTTTGAATTGAGATATTCTGGAGAAATATTCTTGCATTGATTCTCCTCTCTGCATCCTTGTATTCTTGAGTTGAGTTCTTAGATTCATCTTCTACTTTATGTTCTTTCCTTCATATAGTTTGGTTAGGGAATCAAACATTTCTTTCAGAATCTTCTTTGATGACACTTGAGGAATCAAGTGATCTTTGATCGAATTTGCAATGATTATTTTGGCCCTAATTATGTCCTTGTGGTGTTTTGCTTTATCTGCAGCATCGACGGGTTATGGTACTTCTTCTTTGATGAATCTTGCTAGGTCATTCTCTTCAAGAATGAGACCAATCCTATACTTCCAGGCACGGAAGTTTTCCACACCTTCTAGCGTGTCAACAAGATTAGTGCTTGCAGACATCTCTTACCTGGGGCTAGGAAAATGACCAAAAATGAAAATGCTCAAAATTAAATTCTAAACTTACCAGGAGGTGCATTTTGTTGAGGCGAATAGCCTAGTGTGGTTAGATTTCAGAAAATCCAACTTTTACCCCTCCAAACTTGATCTACAGATTTCTAGACTAGTGCTTCTAGTTTTCTGATACTTCTGGTACTCTGGTACTTCTGGTACTCTAGTTTTCTGGTACTTCTAGTACTTTGTGAAAACTAGGGTTTCACTTTTCGGGAGATATAGCCACTGAAAAGTTGCACTAAGGATGACAAAGTGATCCTTGAGGAACGACACACTTTTCTAGATGGTTTTGGGGCTGAAATACTTCTTCAACAAAAATCCATAATTTGCATGTACGACAACAGTGATGTTTTTCACTTTCTCTTGTGAAAGATGCTCTCTTCAGCTTAGCTCTAAAACCATGTTAAGGTTTAAGCTAATATTAGGTTTCTTTTATTTTCATTAGATAACAATAGCATATGTAGGATCACTAAGAAATACACAATCACAAGAGACACATCATTTATCCTGGGAAACCCTCATGAGGGAGAAAACCCAGCAAAAAATTCCTTAATATAGATAGCCAATACAATGCCAAGAGATAAATCAAACAAATACAAAAGGTCCTCTCCCAAAAATGTGCCTCTCTCTCTCTTCTTTCTTCTCCAACTGCAGATCCAAACTTGTGCTCTGATGAATAAGTGAGTCTGTGTCTGAATGAGGCACTAGTCTCTTTATTTATACAATCTGGCAGGTGACTTTTCACTGGCAGGGCCGAATTCTCAATCTGGGTGGTTATAACCACCTTTAATTAATCTGGGAGACGAATTCCCATTTTGCCTATTACAATTAGGATTTTACCAATCCACAAAAGAGGATTTGGTTATTTATAATACCCAACATGATCAATCCACATACAGTAGCAATATCATCGACTCATCATTCATAACCTTGAAGTAGAGGTTAGAATCAGTTTTACTCTTGGTAAAGACCAAGCTCATCAGAAAATTGTCTATCATTCCATACCAAGCTCTAGGAGCTTGCTTCAACCCATATAGAGCCTTCTTCAACTTGCAAACATGAGTCTTCATGTCTTCAACTTCAAATCCTTGAGGTTGTTCTATATACACTTCTTCTTTAATGAAACCATTTAGGAAGGTTGTATTTACGTCCATCTGATGTAACTTCCACTTCATCTTAGCTACAAGGGCTATGATGGTTCTAATCGAAATGTATCTGGCTATAGGAGCGAATGTCTCTTCATAGTCAATGCCTTCCTTTTGAGAAAATCCACGAGCGACAAACCTTGCTTTATACTTCTCAATACTTCCATCAGCAGCATGTTTTATTTTGAAAAGACATTTGGAAGATACCACATCCTTTCTCTTCGGTCTGGTAATTATTTCCCATACATCATTATTTATTATGAATTGGTATTCTTCTATCATGGTATCTGCTCATTATTTCTTCTGAATGGCTTCTTCAAAGAAGGTAGGCTCCTTCTCTAGGATATCACACATCAAATCCATATAACTGGAGAATGGCTTAGGTCTCTTCACCTGTCTCGTGGTTCCTTCGGGAACACGAAACTTCTCTCCATGTTGAATAAGCTCCCTAGCCCAAGAAGGCTTTCTCTTATGGGAGATCATCATCTAAGGAGGTTCTTGAAATTATGCTATGTAATGATCTTCTAGAATTTACTCATCAAGGGAAGCTATGACTTCCCTCATTGGTTCTGCAACTCTGGGAACCTTCCTCACTAATTCTGCAGCTCTGGGAGCTATAGGTTCCTCTTCATATACTTCTTGAAGCTGGCATCTTCTTGATTTCTTGATTCTTTCATATTCATCAAAGATCACATTCCTGTTGATCTCAATGTGATGGTGAACTGGTATATAAACCCTGAAGGCCTTGGAGACCTCACAGTATCCAACAAATATTTCCTTCTTTCTTGAAGGATCTAGCTTGTTTCTCTTCTCTTTAGGAATATGTACAAATATTGGGCAGCCAAATATTTTGAGATGGCTTACTTCTAGCTTCTTTCCAGAGAACATCTCTTCAGGGGTCTTGAACCCAAGTGCACTATGGGACAATCAGTTTTGTACATATACTGTTTTTTTTGTTGCTTCTGCCCATAAGCATATTGGAAGATATTGATCATGGATCATGGTCTTTATTTCTTTCATTATCATTCTGTTCTTTCTTTCTGCCACATCGTTTTTTTGAGGATTGTAAGGAGTGGTGAGCTCCCTCTTAATCTCAACATCTTTGCAATAGTTTATGAACTCTTTTGAGGTGTATTCTCCTCCATTATCTGACCTGAGTGTCTTGATCTTTCTTTCAGAAAGATTCTCTATCAAGGCTTTGAATTCCTTGAATTTACTGAACACTTCATCTTTTGATTTCAACAAGTAAACCCAATGTTGTGCCTCTTTTGTCACCTAAATGAGAAAAACAGAGGTGCTTACAAGCCTAGTTGGGTTAGCAAGGTAAGATAGCAGTAAAGGAAAGGGTTAGAAGAACAAAGCATAAAAGGCTAAGCTAATTACTAGACTAAGAATGATAAAAACAATTAAGCTAGAGTGCATAAGGACATAAGAACAAGAAACAAACAAGACTCATGTCACCAATGGAAAGGATTGTATTAGTGAAAAGAAAGCACCAAAGAGAAAGGGATACTTTGGGTCCCTTCTTCCTCCAAGGGAGGGCTCTTGGACCCCCAAATTTTGAGTTCTTCTTACAAAATGAGGAACTAGAATGAAATGGTGAAGATAATCCAAAGCACATTCACTCAAGAGGTGATATGAATGGCTAAGTGCAATGGTGCTAGCATACTCTTGATGAGGAAAGAGGGTCATCCAAGAGAATATCAGCAGCATAACAATACAAATGAATTCATTGAAATGTAGTGCACCCATGGCCTCTTTTTATAGCACAACTGTTGAAATAATGTAACTGCGAAGAGAATTCTTATTATTATTGTTATTTTATTATTAGGATTAATCCCCATTGTGGATTAATCATGTTGGTAATTGTATTAGGACCAAATCCCCTTTTGCGGATTGGTCATCGGACAATTATAATGGGTAGAATAAGAAGTCGGCCCGAGCAGTTATTATTGAGACCCGGAATTAATTTAAAGGTGGGTTTACCCACCCAGAGTGAGGTCGGCCCTGCCAGTGAAACCCTTTCACACGTGTCAGACTTGTATATATATGAGGCTAGCGCCTCACTTCTAACACAAAACTCACTTTCTCATTAGCTTATGAGGCAAGCTGCAATTACCAGTTATAGAGAGGAGAAGAAGAGTCGTGCATCTCTTGGGGAGGACTATCTGTATTGGTTTGAGTTATCTCTTGAACATTGTATAAGCTATTTATGATAAGGAAGTTTTTGTTGGGTTTTCTTCCCCTAGAGGGTTTCCCGGGATAAATGTTGTGTCTCTTGTGAATGTGTATTTCTCAGTGATCGTGTTCTTATGATGCTCTTATCTATTGAAATGCAAAGAACTATAATAATGGCATAAGCATTAACATGGTATTAGAGCCAACCTGAAGGAAGCAAAATTTTCAAGAGGAAAAATGTCACTGTTGCAGCACCTGCAAATTAGGGTTTTGCAAAAGTAACTCTTTTCATCTCCCTAAACACCTAGAAAGATGTGCCCTCCCTGCAGGATCAATTTGGCACCTAGAGCGCACCTTTTCAGTGGTTGAATCTCCCAGAAAGTGAAACCCTAGTTTCACAAAAGTACCAGAAGTACCAAAAAACCAGTACTAGAAGTACCAGAGTACCAGAAGTACCAGAAGTACCAGAAGCACCAGGACAAAAATCCACAGATCAGATTTCACGGGGTAAAAATTGGATTTTCTCGGATCCAAGGACACCAGGCTACTCACCTCAGCCAAGTGCACCTCCTGGTAACGTCAAAATTTGATTTTAAGCATTTTCAATTTTTGGTCATTTTCATAGCCTCAAGTACAAGATGTCTACAAGCACAAATCTTTTTCAGAAACTAGAAGGCATAGACAACTTACGTGCCTAGAAGTATAGGATTGGTCTGATCCTTATAGAGAATGACCTAGCAAAATTTATCAAAGAAGAAGTGGAGGAACCTGAAGATGTCGTAGAGAAAGCAAAGCATCAGAAGGACTCTATGAAGGAAAGAACATCAATCGAAAGATGAATCTAAGAACTCAATTGAAGAATACCAAGATGCAGAAAGGAGAAATGTTTCAAGAATATTTCTCCCGAATCTCAGAAATAAAAGAACAGTTGAAAGTGATTGGAGACACCGACGACGAAGACAAATTCGTAATAATAGCCCTGTCTGGTCTCGAAAGACCTTGGGATGCTTTCATCCAGTCAGTATGTGGCAAAAAGGAGAAACTACGGTTTGAGAGCCTGTGGGAAGAATGCACCCAAGAAGAGACAAGGGTAGCCAACCATGAAGCACTACTAGAAAGGGACGATGATCAAGCCCTATCTACTCATACAAAAGGAGGAAGGAAGAAACCCTACTTCAAAATGGAATCTCATAGAGAACCACAACCATCAAACAAATTCAACAACCAAGAATCTCATTCAATAAATTTTCAGAAGAAAGGACAACGCAAGGGACGAGATCTCTCATCTATACAATGCTATCATTGTGATAAGATGGGACACAAGGCGAAAAATTGTCCAGTCAGAAGAGAAGAGTACAAGAGGAAGCACAAAAGGCAACATGCTCACATAGCCGAAGATGAAGAACCACCTATGAAGATAATTAAGGACCATGTATTGATCTCAGCTCTCTCAGGATCTGTATCACCTGGAGAGGACACATGGATCATTGATAGCGGTGCATCAAAACATATGACGGGTAAGAAAAATACTCTCTCTTATATTTCAGAAAAGAAGTTTTCTCAGAAAGTAACTCTTGGAGATGATTATCAATATCCCATCAAGGGAATAGAAGAATCAAACTACAAGCTAGAATCAGAAAACTCAATAACAATGAAGGACGTACTCTATGTACCGGGCCTAAAGAAGAACTTACTCTCCATATCAGATTTAGACAAGAAAGGCTATAGAGTTTCCTTCATAGATGGAGAATTTTTTATGTGGGCTAAGGGAGAAAACTTAAATGAAGAAATCGTCATCGAAAGTGAAGAAAATGGCTTATATAAGCTGAAGGGTCACCAAGAAACTGCCATGACCCATGCCATCGAAAACTCATGTGAACTTTGGCATAGAATATTGGCCCACATCAACTATAAGGCACTACCATACATATGCAAAGCTATCACAGGTTTACCAGAACTCAAGGTTGATCAGAAAGGCATATGCAATGGATGTGTGCAAGGGAAGAACATCAAGAACCCTTTTCCAAAGAGGGACATCAAAGCAGAAGGAGCATTGGAACTCATCCATTTAGACATGTGTGGCCCAATGCCATCATCCTCCATTAGCGGGTATGTATACTATGTATCATTTATTGATAATTATTCTCGTAAGACCTGAATATATTTCTTAAAATCTAAAGATGAAGTATTCAGTAAATTCAAGGAATTCAAAGCCTTGATAGAGAATCTTTCTGAAAGAAAGATTAAGATACTCAGGTCAGATAATGGAGGATAATATACCTCAAAGGAGTTCGTAAACTTCTGCAGAGATGTTGGGATCAAGAGGGAACTCACTACTCCCTATAATCCTCAACAAAATGGTGTAGCTGAAAGGAAGAACATAACAATTATGGAAGTTGTAAAGACGATGATTCACGATCAAGATCTTCCTATGTGCTTATGGGTAGAAGCAGTAATGGCAGTTGTTTATGTGCAGAAAAAATTATCCCATAGTGCACTTGGGTTCAAAACCCCAGAAGAAATGTTCACCGGAAAGAAGCCAGAGGTAAGACATCTCAAAATATTTGGTTGTCCAGTAATTATTCATATACTGAAAGAGAAAAGAAACAAGTTGGAACCCTCCAGAAAGAAGGGAATATTTGTGGGATACTGTGAGGTATCAAGGCCTTCAGAATCTACATATCTGGTCACCACCATATTGAGATCAGCAGGGACGTGACCTTTGATGAAGAAGCAGCACTTAAGAAATCGAGAAGATGTCAACTTGAAGAAGTATATGAAGAGGAACCTATAAATCCCAGGACTACAGAATCCGTGAGGGAAGTTCCCAGAGCTGCAGAACCTGTAAGGGAAGTCGTAACTTCCCCTGATGAGGAGACTCCTGAAGATCATGATATAACAGAAGTTTAAGAACCTCCTCAAATGACCTTCTCCCATAAAAGAAACCATGCTTGGGAAAGAGAGCTTATTCAAGATGGAGAGAAGTATGGTGTTCCATAAGGAACCACAAGACAGGTGAAAAGATCAAAGCCACTCTCCAGTTACACAGCTTTGATGTGCAATCTACTTGATGAAGAACCTACATTCTTTGAAGAGGCCATTCAAAAGAAGGAATGGGAAGATGCCTTGATGGAGGAATACCAATCCATAAT
>CBVK0101102557.1:0-13356 GCA_900067695.1 Picea abies | reverse complement strand
ACTCACTCTCACTCGTGCAAGGTTTTCAAACTTAGGCCTTAAAGTCCTTCATTGGGTTCCTGGGTAGATTTTCACCAGGTTTTATGACCAGACTGAAAGGTCTTCTTAAATCCCTGAGCTATTAACTTCTGTGATAGGTAATAAGAAAATTCAGGATTTTACTAAGGCAGTAGTCCTTTCAGGGAACTTGCCCCGGCTCTGGAATGTAAGGGAATGATCTCGAAAGGGTGTCCCTATGGGGAAATCTATCCAGGGCAGCATGAGAGACAAATAAGGGAAACAAATCTCCCGAGAACAGACTTGAAAACTGAATTCCTTCAAATACATATATCTATATCTATCTATCTCTGTATATATATATATAAACCGAATGTTGTCATTCCAACATAAGCATGCAACCACCATTTCTGATCAAAACACCATGTAGACATTTCTACACAGAAACCATTTATAAGTGTTCAAACCATGAGCATACATTCCAAGATATTGAATGCAAGACACAAGATATAAACACTTATCGAAAACACCAGGTGATGCAACTACTGAGAGGGGTGCTCATTTCCACCCAACCATAGGCTCAGCGACTCCCAATGGATTTACCATTAGCCACCCCCAAGATAGACCACGATGCTTTGAGACTCAGTCTCTTACTTCCCGCTCATCGGAAGTCCAGGAGGAAGGTTACTCTCCTTCTCCTCTGCTCATGACTCACTGTATTTCCCGGAGTTCCTCTGGTTCTCCTTCTGTGATTCCTGTCGCATGTGTGTGTCTGTCTCCCTATGCCCCTCTCCCCCCCCCACCCTTCCACACTTCTTTCCTCCTACGAGGTTGTATGTGGCACGAAATTCCCTATCTGATGGTCAGGTCTGAGAGATTCTATGGATGGGCGGTTCGCCCCATCCCCTCATTTACTCTTGAGGAGCCTCCCCACCTACCATCTGGGCGGTAATTGATTTCGGGGTCTGAGAGTGATCTTTGGTTTCCCCAAGCACATACAAACTAGTATGATTTTGGTTCGGTGGAAGTTAATGCAGCCACTCTCAGCCCCTTCCACCATCTCTCATCAGCCATCGTGGTCTCTTTTCAGCACATCCCCCTCTCAGTAGTCACACAACATATATTCACACATCATCTATATTTCTCAAACCTTTTATACAAAGGTCCGTCAAATCAAACATTCACAAACCTTTGAGTTTGCCATAGTTCTTGGCCAGTACAGTTATTTTTACAAACTGGGGGAAACAGGGTGTTACAATTCCCTCCCCCTTAAAGGAACATCGTCCTCGATGTTCTATCTATCAATATGGCATGTATGTATAGAGGAAAACAAAATCGGATATGCTTTTTTCATGGCATCCTCCATTTCCCATGTAGCCTCATCTAGGCCAAAATGTTTCCACTGCACCTTGAACTGTGAAATGGTTCGGTTCCTGAGCAGGGTTTCCTTTTTGTCCAGTATGCATTGAGATTCTGGCAGGAATTCTCCCTCCGGTTCCACCTGGATCAAAGACCAGCCAATTATATGATTAGAATCATGTACATATTTCTTCAATAATGAAACATGGAAAACATTATGTGCTTTTACTGTGGGAGGAATTTCTAGCCTATAGGCTATAGGTCCCACTCTATCTAGAACCTCAAAGGGTCCACAATATCGAGGTGCCAACTTGGCACAAGCTCCAATCTTCAGGGAACTCCTTCTGGGTCTAACTCTGAGATATACGTGGTCTCTCTCCTTGAACTCTCTTGGAGTTCTCTTTTGGTTGGCGTAACTTTTCTGTCGGTTCTGAGTGACTTTTAGATTTTGTTTTATCTGAATCACTTGTCGTTCCATTTCTTTCAACATGTCAGGTCCAATAGTAACTCTGTTTACGAGATTACTCCAACTGATTGGGGTATTGCACGACCTACCATAGAGGACTTCGAAAGGACTCATCTTCAGGGATTCTTGGTAGCCGTTGTTGTAGGGGAATTCCACTAGTGGCAGGTAGTCTTCCCACTTTTTGGGTTGATGCATTACATGCATCCTGAGCATGTCTTCTAATATTTGGTTCACCTTTTCCGTCTATCCGTCGGTTTGAGGGTGATAGGTTGTGCTAAATAGTAACTTTGTCTCCAAACTAGCCATCAATGATTTCCAAAAGTTGGAAGTAAATTTCGTGTCTCTGTCAGAGACGATCTCTTTCGGCATACCATGCAGTCTGAATATCTCCTTCATGAATACATTGGCAATGTCTATTGCCTTACAAGTCGACTTGACGGGGATAAAATGAGCGGAATTTCTCAATTTATCCACCACTACCATGATGGCGTCATTCTGTTTGGTCGAGGTTGGTAATCCGGTGATGAAATCCATGGAGATGGTTTCCCGTTTCCATTCCGGGATTGGTAGAGGTTGTAATAATCCCGCTGGGTGTCATTGTTCTGCTTTTACCTGTTGGCATTCTATGCATTTGGCTAAGTACTCAACTATGTCTTTCTTCAATCCAGGCCAATAAAATTGTTTCCTGGTGGCCGTGATCATCTTCTGGTATCCTGGATGACCAGTGTAGGGTCTTTTGTGCAGTTCATCCATTATGAACCTCTTCAAGTCGTCACAATCTGGGATATACAATCTGTTTCTGTAAGTGAGCAGACCTCCTTCCATCATCTGGTAGCCTCCATACTTTATCCTAGTGGGTTATTGATGTAGGTACGAGGTCATGGTCTAGAAGAATGTGTCTGTCTCTTGTGCATTTTTTACTCTTTCCTTGACATCCATCTCGCAGGTGCTTACCGCTACCAAGTGAATTGTTTTCATGCTTTTGCTAAGGGCATCGACCACCCTATTTTCCTTTCCCTTAATATGTTTGATTTCAAAATCAAACTCGCTGAGGAGGTCCATCCACCTAGCTTGTTTGGCATTGAGATTTGGTTGGTCAAACAGATATCGCAATCCACAGTGGTCTGTCATAAGTACAAATTTTCTTCCTAGGAGGTAATGCCTCCACATTTTTAAGGCGTGCACTATGGCAGCTAGCTCTAGATCATGGGTCACATAGTTGACTTCATGCTCATTCAATTTTCAAGATTCATAGCAGACCACACTTCCTCTTTCCATAAGGACTCCTCCAAGCCCTTCCTTACAGGCATCTGTGCACACGAGGAAATCAGCTTCGGAATTGGCGATCTTCAGTATGGGTGCGTGGGTCAGTAGATGTTTCAAGGTTTGAAACCTTTCTTCACATTTTTGTGTCCACGTGAATTTTGTCCCCTTCTTTTGGAGGGTAGTGATTGGGCTCCCAATCTTGGAGAATACTTTTATAAATCTCCTATAGTATCCTGCTAAGCCCATAAAGGATCTGATATCTGAAACGTCCTTCGGGGTAGGCCATTCCATGATAGACCTAATCTTATCAGGGTCTATTGCTACCCCTTCTTCAAATAGGACATGGCCCAAGTAATGTATTTTCTTCTGGAAAAAGTCACACTTGCTAAATTTGGCATAGAGCTGATGCTCTCTTAGCACTTGAAGCACAAGCCTAAGATGTTCCTCATGTTCCTCTCTATTCTTGGAGTAAATTATGTCGTCAATAAAAACCAACACAAATTTATCTAGGAATTTGCTGAGCACATTGTTCATCAAGCACATAAAAGTGGTAGGGGCATTGGTCAATCCGAATGGCACTACCACAAACTCGTAGTGAACATATCTCATTCTGAAGGCAGTTTTGTGGATGTCTTCTCCCTTGATTCAGACTTGGTGGTATCCAGATCTCAAGTCAATCTTCGAGAATATAGAGGCACCTCCCAATTGATCGAACAAGTCATCGATCCTGGGCAAGGGGTACTGGTTTTTTATGGTTACCTTATTGAGTTGTCTATAATCTATACACAGTTGGAGGGTACCGTCTTTCTTTTTCACAAACAGGACTGGTGCTCCCCATGGAGACACACTGGGCCGGATATAGCCTCTGTCCATCATTTCTTTCAGTCGTAATTTAAGTTCAACTAGCTTAGGTGTGCTCATCCTGTAGGGTGTCCTAGACACTGGCACCGCTCCTGGTGCAAGTTCTATTGAGAAGTAGATGTCTCTTCTTGAAGGTAAACCCGGTACCTCTTCCGGAAATACATCTTTGTATTCTCTCAGTGTGGGGTGGTCTTCGAGTCTTGGTTTGTCACCTTCAATTGTTTTCAACATCTGTATTTCATATAGTGGACATCCTTTTCTGCAATACTTTCTCATTTGAAGAGTTGATATTTGTCTCATCGAGACAGGTTTTTGGATTCCTTGAAGGGTTATTTTTCTTCCTTCTTCACTTACACATTCCATGGTTTTATGGTAACAGTCCAGTTTGGCTTTATGGGTGGCTAGCCAGTCCATACCAATCAAAAGATCATACGATCCCTGGTGTAATATGTTAAGGGTTGCTTGGGTGGGGAATTCACCCATAATGAATTGGCAGGCTGGTATGACCTCCGCTACCCTTCTTTTGGTGCCAGTGGCTAACTGTACCAACCATGGCTTGGCATTTTTATGTGGCTGTAGTTTACATTTATCAATAGCCTTAGGGGCTATATAACTCAAATTTGAACCAGGGTCAATCAGAATAGACACTAGATGGTTGGTGATCATACCTTCGATTTCCACCACTGAAGCTTGGTGGTAAGCTTGGTTATTATCCAAGGCTGCATAAATTTGCGGCACACTCCTGGCCACGTCATTGACAGTGGTAGCTTCTTGAACATTGTAAATTCTTCAGCTGTTTTGTTGTCAGTGTGGGCAGTCCCTCAGTAGATGTTCTTCTCCATAACCCCAACATGTCAAAGGTTCTCTCTTTGGGTTATCAGTCTTTACTGGGGCAGATCTAGGAAGTTTATTTCCGCTCAAGAAGGGAAAGTTCTGCTGGTGTACACTTCGGGCTGGGAAGATCATCCTTGAGTTCTTTTTATAGTCCTTAAATCTTGGGGATTTAAACCCCTTTTTCTAGAATCCCGAACTATTCTTTTTCTTCCAGCCTTCGTGAGGTCTTGTCCGATGCCCAAGCTATTCATAACAATATCTTGCCTTTCAGATAGTATCTTCTAGGGTCTTTGGTTCATCAAATTCAATCCTGTTCTGATAGTCCTTAGGTAGTCCACTGATGAATCGTTGCACCTTTGCATTTTCTGCTTTTATGTAGGGTACATACCTCAGCAACTCGAGGAATCTGCTGACATATTCCTCTATGGTGAGTTTCCAGAGCTTGATTTCATAGAATTCTTTAGTCTTTTCGTCGAAGTATTTCTCCGACAGATATTTCTTCCTGAAGTATTTCTCAAATTGTTCCTAAGATAGGTCTTCTTCGTGAATCCCTTTTACATTCTTAAGGTCTTCCCACCAAATGGAAGCCTTTCCATTCAAGTTGAAGGTGGCTACTCGGGCCTTCAAGTTTTCTGAGAATTCATGGACTCTGAAATACTTCGTTAGTCCAAGCAGCCAGGCCTTCGCTTCCTCTCCCTTCTTTATTTCATCGATGAAGGAGGGTGGTTTGGCCTTCTTGAATTCTTCGAGATTATGACTCTTGGAAAGTTTCTTCTTCTTTCTTTTTCTTTGGGAATGAGAACTAGTTCTGTTGCTTGAAGATCCCTCCTTGTCGCCAGCTTCCTTTTGAGAAGAATTGTCCGACGCTTGTCCCTTATCTCTGGGGTGGATCTTTCTCGAGGTGCTCCTCTCAGTGTGGCCACTGACATGACCTCATTTTTGTGTCTCAGGTTCATGTTGCAATTGCCTTTGTATATCGGATAAGCTCTGCAGTAAAACTGCATTAATTTCTGTTTGCTTCTCTTTCTCTTTTATCATCCTTTCGTTGTTAGCCTTGCAGCTCTGTAATTCGACCATGAGGCTCCTCACCGTCTCAGCTAGATATGGAGAGGTCCCTACCGCCCTTCTTTCATCAGAATCTTCATCTCTATTGTGGGAGCCCTTCCCCACTTCATGGTGAGTCACCATTCTATACTTCTGTAATTTCTCGCGGTTGATTTTTCATTTGTGTGTAAAAGAAAAATGCTGGTTGTTAGTCAATGTTTATATTCATTTATAACCAGTACATAATTCATATTTTTCACATGCATATACACAATAGGAGTTTTCATTCTTAACTTTGAATTTTGATTGAGGGGGTCAAGATAAAGAGTTACCCTTGTTAAGAGTGCTTCGAATGGAGTCTTTGCGCAACTCGTTCATGAGCCCAAGTAGGCCAAGTGTTGTAACCATGCTCTGATACCAATTTGTCACACACCCACTACGGGAGCTAAGAGTTTTTTCCTTTTTCTTTATTCTTTGTTGTCGAGGGACAGAGTTCCTGAATTCTTACGAGGTTCTTGTGTAGGCTAGGTCTTCCAATCGGGACCTTCACCCAACCAATTCACGGGTTCTTTTGTTGAAAATCCGTCATGTACAATTTACGCACCAAGTGTAGGATTTACTTCCACGTGTCCATCGGTTGTGATCTTGGGCTAAGTCAAGAGGCGCCTTTCGCATTTCGGGACTTCGGACACCTTGAGTTCGAAATGCAAGGAAGTCGAATCCTTCAACACCCCGAAACCCGAAATCCTAGTCAAACCAAGACTTATCCGGGATTTCACCTACCGGGACTTCGCGTACCAGAATTTTGCGATGTATGGAAACGAGGGTTCATACCTTTCGGTTTACCGGGTGCCACAACACCGAAGCCCATATATCTGCTGGGTTCATTTCAGGGTTTCACGAGTCGGGAGTTCGTGATATGCGAAGACAAGGGGTTTGCCCTTGGGTATCCCGGGTGCCGAAACGCCGAAATACCAAACTCTAGCCATGCTATACCATTTCGGGGTTTCTCACATCAGGGATTTCACGATATGCAAGGATGAGGGGCCTCACATCTAGGATATTCGGGAGCCGAAACTCCGAAGCTCATATATCCATTCAACTCACTTCGAGGTTTCGCAAGTTGGGATTTCACGATGTGAAATGACAAGAGGTCTCGTAACTGAGTTTCTCGAGAGCCAAAGCTCTGAAGCTCATGTATATACGCTATGCTCATTTCGGGGTTTCGCAAGTTGGGATTTCGCGATGTGCGATGACAAGAAGTCTCACATCTGAGTTTCTCGGGAGCCGAAATTTCGAGACACCGATATATGTGTGTGTGTGTGTGTGTATATATATATATATATATACATGCAATGCTAAGTTCATTTCGGGGTTTCGCAAGTCAGGATTTCGCAACTAGCGAATACAAGGAACTGACCCTTGGGTTTCCTGGTTACTGAAACACCGAAACACCAAGGCTTATCCACGCTAGACCTTTTCGGGGTTTCATACTTTGGGATTTTGTGACTAGCGGTTACAAGAGAACTTACCCTTAGGTATCCCAGGTGCTGAAACACCGAAACATCAAGACTCTAATCTCCGCTGGACCATTTCGGGGTTTCTCTAATCGGGATTTCGGGACTAGCGAGTACAAGGGAACTTACCCTTAGGTATCCCGGGTGCCGAAACACTGAAACATCAAGACTCAAATCCATGTTAGACCATTTTGGGGTTTCGCTAATCAGGATTTTGGGACTGGCGAGTACAAAGGAACTTACCCTTAGGTGTCCCGGGTACCGAAATGCCGAAACATCACAACTCATCCATGCTAGTTTATTTCAGGGTTTCACTAATCGGGATTTCGGGACTTGTGAGTGCAAGGGAACTTGCCCTTGAGTATTCCGAGTACCGAAATGCCGAAATATCGAGACTCATCCATGCGTTGTCCTTTCAGGATTTCGCAAGTCGGGGTTTGGGGACTTGTGAGTACAAGAAATCTTACCCTTAGGTATCTTGGGTGTTGAAACATCGAAATACCAAGCTCTAAGATACTCACTCTCACTCGTGCAAGGTTTTCAAACTTAGGCCTTAAAGTCCTTCATCGAGTTCTTGGGTAGATTTTCACCAGGTTTTATGACGAGACTGAAAGGTCGTCTTAAATCCCTGAGCTGTTAACTTCTGTGATAGGTAATAAGCAAATTCAAGATTTTACTAAGGCAGTAGTCCTTTCAGAGAACTTACCTCGGCTCTGGAATGTAAGGGAACGATCCTGAAAGGGTGTCCCTGTGAGGAAATCTATCCAGGGCAGCATGAGAGACAAATAAGGGAAACAAATCTCCCGAGAACAGACTTGAAAACTGAATTCGTTCAAATACACATATCTATATATTTATATAAACCGAATGTGGTCATTCCAACATAAGCATGCAACCACCATTTCCGATCAAAACAGCATGCAGACATTTCTACACAGAAACCATTTATAAGTTTTCAAACCATGAGCATACATTCCAAGATATTGCCCCTTCCACACTTCTTTCCTCCTACGAGGTTGCGTGTGGCACAAAATTCCCTATCCGATGGTCAGGTCTGAGAGCTTCTATGGATGGGTGGTTCACCCCATCCCCTCATTTACTCTTGAGGAGCCTCCCCACCTACCATCCGAGCGGTAATTCATTTTGGTGTCTGAGAGTGAGCTTTGGTTTTCCCGAGCACATACAAACTAGTATGGTTTTGGTTCAGTGGAAGTTAACGTAGCCACTCCCGACCCCTTCCACCATCTCTCATCAGCCTTCGTGGTCTCTTTTCAACACATCCCCCTCTCAGTAGTCACACAACATATATTCACACATCATCTATANNNCACATCCCCCTCTCAGTAGTCACACAACATATATTCACACATCATCTATATTTCTTGAACCTTTTATACAAAGGTCCGTCAAATCAAACATTCACAAACCTTTGAGTTTGCCATAGCTCTTGGCCAGTACAGTTATTTTTACAAACTTGGGGAAACAGGATGTTACACCTATAATAGAAGAGCCAATAAAACTTGCTCAGACTAGATTCCGTGTTGATTCCACAACCCCGTGTGCGTCACCTAGATTAGGAATAACATTCGATGATTTTTCAAAGACACTCATAATTAGCAGGGGGAGTTAGAGTAGTAGTAATCAGAGCAGTGGAAGAAGTGCGTCGAGTCATAGTCAACCAACATTGCCAAGGGGAGGCACTAGACAAAAAAAATGGAAGGGGTAGACAACACCCTGAGACTGTTTGAGTTTCAGGGAGTTGGGTCGGATGATCCAGAACAAAATCTATTCGTATGTGAGACAATTTTGGCTACAAAGAATATCCAATATAAGGCCGTAAAGATTGCACAGTTCGAAACAAAATGTAGAGGCCGCACATTAGTCCGGTATACGAAACTACAGAGTACTACGCCTATAGGACAAGCAAGGACTTTAGCAGAAATTAGACAAGCATTGTTCAAAGAGTTTAAGAAGCCAAAATATGAGTTGCATTACATCACATAATTGAAGGAAATCAAACAGGTACAGAATGAGTTAGTTTGCGACTACGATAAAAGTTTTAATAATTTTATGGGTAGATTGAAATTCCAGATACCTGATCAACAACACCAAGAATGGCTTATTGCAGGACTACTACTAGAAATTCATAGGCTGTTGATTCAACAAAAGGTTACGTCGCAACCTGAAGCTTTGGAGATTGCAATGAAGATGGAAGCATATCCTGTAGGAGACAGTGGATGGATGATGCAAGTACAAAACCATTGGATGCCTTGACAATTCAATTGGCAGAACTTACAAAAGGGAAGGAGAAGAGGGAACAAGTCTGGTGTACTAAATGTAGGACTAAAGGCCACCATAAGGACAGATGCCTAGTATTTGCACATTATTCGGTGATAGGAGCACTAAATCCCTTACACTAAAACTACACTAAATTCATTATGTATAATGATTGATCATTACACACAAGAAAGGGAAATTCCTGCTGCATAGAGGGTGTTAAATCAGGTACTGTGTAAAAAGAGGACCAATGGAGAATTCAGATTAAGTGCCTAGATTGGGGAATATGATGTGGATAACATTATTTTAGACTTGAGTTCTGATGTGAATGTAATACCAAAGAAGAAATGGGAAATGATGGGGAAACTCAATTTTATTTGGTCTATTGTCCATATAAGATTGGTGAACCAACACAAGATAGTCCCGATTGGCCGATTGATAGGAGTACCTATGAATGTAGATGGGGTGCGCAGATTTCAAAGTCATTGAGATCGTGGATGATAGTCAGCCATATCCAGAACTGATGGGACTTGAATGGGCCTTTGACAATTAGGCAGTCATTCATCTGAAAAGGAGGGAAATTATATTTGAGGTAGGGGACTTGAAGGTTACTACACCATTGGATCCACGGAAGGGAAGAGGTACATAGAGCCAACAAGAGGGAAATAAATTGACAATTATTATAATATGAATGCACATATGGATGAGTATGTTAATCCCACTACATATGGTGCACTAAGTTGGAGAAGAATTAGCGTGTGTGTGTCGAACTCAGAGGAAGGTCTTGAACATTGACAGTAGAGGATGCATGAAGTATCAACTAGACGATGTGCACACATAACTTAATCATTGCGTTGGATGGGAACAAAGTTATGTAATCCACCCAGGTATGATGGATTGACTGATATCAACGCATTTGGAAAGGCGTTTGAGTTGTAGCTAACCAAACAACAAAGACTGTTGGCACTAGATGTTGTCTTGAAAGCTACTCCATCCAGATGGTGGGCTGCACACAAAAAGGGAATGGAAGATTGGTCATAGTGTAGGATACTAATGCAAGTGATATTTGGTATCAAGGTGGAGAATATTGCGTAGAAGTATATAGGGATAAGCGACCCAACGGATCATATTGTGCAATGCAGAAACATATGGGGATCGATACCAAAGAAGGAATGTGCAGAGAAACAAAAAACTGGGATGAGCTGACTCAAAGGTTCAAGATAACATTTACTTTTGAACATGAATCTCCATTAGTAGATACAGTGTTGCAGGTTATTCAAACCAATATATTTTCAGGAGAAGGGCCAATGGAGGTGGTACATGTGTGTAGTGCGCACAAAGCTTTTATGACTGTCCATGAATTACTAGAATGTTACAATGTTACTAAAGAAGAACATGATGAGAAAGATACAAGGAATGTGCAAGTACTTGAAACTAAGGGGGAACGCACATTAGAAGGACCATATATTGATTTTATTCCATACACATAGTCAATAAAGACATAAAAGGTGAGTATTGGGACAAAGGAAAATCCAAAGTTTGCATAGATATGAGATTATTAGAAATATGAAACCGTGGAGAAGATTGCAGATTTATTGTGCGAGTTTGCTGGATGCGGCAGATCTGAAGCTGGGGAATGAATACGATGCGGGTGAGATGGAGAAGGTTTTGAAACTGGGATTATTATGCTACATTACTGAGCCGAAGGCAAGGTTGGGTATACGACAAGTGTGTCAAATACTGGAAGGTGAAGCTCCTCTCCCTGACATCCATATGGATTCGTTTAGGGTGAAAATTAGAGATGAGTCTAGCGTAGGCGTTAATGGGTGTACTGCTAGGACTGATCCAGAGAACAAGCTTCTCCAGGAAATTCCCAGCGGAAGCCTGTCAAACAGATGGTTTACTTCAACATCTTTACGGTCTCCACGGTAATCAACGATATGGAGCGATGACAAAATATGTACAGAGCATTATCAATACTCCTTTGAAAGTTTGGGTTTAGGTTTTTCATTAATGAAACATGTTCAAAAGATAAAGGTTGTGAGATACATTAGGTTGTGATATTCTTAAAGTTAAAGTAAATTTTTAACTATTAAATTAATAATTACGCATAATGAACAATTAATGATATTTTAATCTAAAAACCTAATCTTATGGTTATCAATTGAAGATGTTGGTATAATCTTAATTCTCCTCTCAAATCAATGAATGGGATTTACTGTTCATAACTTCTTTGCATTTATGAATGCACCTGTTAAATTATTTACTTTTTCACATTTACCTAATCATATTTAAGAAATTAATGTAATGCCATATGATTGACAAGATACCTGTGAAAATTTTTATTTCCAATTTTGAATAACTAACAATGGATTGGAGTGTGAATGACCTAATGCCATGTTTAGAGTGGATTGGAGTGTGAACGACCTAATGCCACATTTAGAGTGTGAATTATGGAGTGTAAGTCATTTAATATAAAAAGGAATAAAATAAATAAATAATTATGAGAGAAGACTATCACATTCTCCAAGGATCATATCTCATTGTAATTGCATATTTAACTAGCACTGTCACAAATAATTGCATTTTTTTAGCTCAAATAATACAATCTAATTTGTTCTAGCATTGTAATTGCATATCTAACTAGTGCAGACACAAATATTTGCATATCTAGCTAGCAACATGCATATCTAACTAGCACAAACACAAATAATTGCATATCTAACTAGCAACATAATTGTGACTAAAGTAGATAGACATATTTAATTTACAAACTCTATTTTTGAATTAAACCCTAAATAGGATTTGTAAATAAAATACCCCATTCATCAACCACATTTATGTGGCTGTGATAGTATAATATTACAATAGTATAATATGACACTAGAAACACCATAAATGATGTTATTGAAATAAAATAAATGTAACTTTAAAAATTAAAACAAAACCTTAAATAATATCATAGCTAAATGATATTATTAAAATAAAAGAAGTTTAAGAACAAGTTGTAAAGAAATTGAATAATATTTTTTTATTTAGTTAAAAATAAAATTTCCATATCTAACAATTGTTGGGAAGTGAGGTTGTAAAGAAATTGAATAATATTTTTTTATTTAGTTAAAAATAAAATTTCCATATCCAACAATTGTTAGGAAGTGTGTTTTTAAAATATCTTTCACAGAGAGAGACAAATTTGAATATTCATATAAATTTTAAATTAAAATATTTATATGAAAAATATATTTTAAATTAAATATTTATTTTATTTTATTTTCATTAATATATTTTAAATTAAATATTTCTTGAATATTCATATAAATTTTAAATTAAAATATTTATATGAAAAATATATTTTAAATTAAATATTTATTTTATTTTATTTTATTTTATTTTCATTAATATATTTTAAATTAAATATTTTTATTTTATTTTATTTATTTTTATTTTACTCTTAGATATGTGTATTCAAGATATGAATAAGATATATCGAATATTTCTTATTGTAACAAAATATATTGGCATATTTCAAAATAATAAGAGAATATTTTACAAATATTAATAGAAGATTTCATCGAATCAAAGTGGAGGATTTTGTTTGGTTGTGCATTTTTAAAGTACACGACGCGAATCTCTATTTAAAAAAAAATAGTCAATGGATACAATATACTTAACATAGAATAGTCATTCATAAATAGTCTATTTAAAAAAATCATATACCATAGAACCAGCAAGCCC
>CBVK0101102541.1:0-13108 GCA_900067695.1 Picea abies | reverse complement strand
TAATTCTCTGTTGAGTTAGGTTAACTCCCAGGGTTAATCTTCTATTCTTCTGTTGAGTTATCTTTTACTCCTTTCCTTTTCCTTTCTTAAGTAAACTTAAAAATATAACTTTTAACTTCTTGACTTTTTCCCCCGTTCAGTGTGAGACTATGACCTAGTGGGGGTGCCTAGGCCACTGAGTCTCCTCATTACCTCTCTAAGAGGTGGGGGACATTACAATGGCTCTAAAATCACTGTGTTGGAACATGCTTTCCACTTCTCATTACCTGATGTTCCCATCGAGATAGTCTCTCGCTTGTCCAAACTCACCTTTGATGGTGGCGGGTATGTATCTGCTAAAGACCACCTTAAAAATTTTTGGTGCAAATGCATCAAACATGACATTTCTGATTTAAAAGTTTTGTGCAGATTGTTCGCTTTTACTTTTAGGGGTCAGATTAAACATTGGGTTGAGTCTTTTCCAACATATCACATTTTTTATTGGTTTCAATTTGTAGAGGAATGTTTATATTCTTTTGAAATATATGATTATAATCAATTATGTGAATAATTTCAGACTTTGTTGATCTATGATAATTCATCTTCATAAAGATTTTTGAGAATAATCCATAATGTTATTTGTAAATTTATTTTTGATGACATGTCATTTGTATTAAATCTCCTCTATGATGCTTGCATCGCTTTCATTCAGTCATATTCAATCACGAATGATGAATCCGCTACAGATCCTATCACTCAATTATGAGAAGAATTTTGTCCACACGATGAGAGGAATCCATCAGAAAATGTTGAACAAGAAAGGGAGATTCTATCTATTGAAAATGTTCATACTGATAATCAAATTGGTTTTTCCTCTTAACATTGTATTTTCAGTCCTCGACCATCATGGAAGAAGATTTGATGTTGGGTCAAGGTGAATGTCCTCATTCTTGTAACTCAAGCTCTAATCAATATTTAAATTCAGTTATTGAAGAATACTTAGGTGACGAAAATCATCTTAAGCATTCTAACACTCCTATTAAACTGATTACAGATGTAGATATGTAATTCGAAGAAGAAACCTTAAACCTTCATCCTCAAATAGTACCTTATCAGCATGAAATATTAGATGTTTGTCATGAAATTTTTGAATTATCTATCATACAGGAGGAAAATCTAGATGATCATAGTATGTTGAAGAATTTATCACCAAAACATAGTGAAATTTTTAAGGAAAGTGAAGAGAAATGTCTTAAGAATACCATTGTTAAATATCATAGCTCAAGAGATTTTTTTCATATGCTTATTTATGATTCCTTTTAATCGTTATATCCTGATCTCTTCTTAGATTCTGGTGGACTTGATACCTTACCCACAGTATCTTACTCTTTGCCAGTGCAATCAAATCTTTTCGATCTGCCAAAATTTGGTGAAACTAATTCCAAACATAATATTTACGAAGTTAGATCTGATGATTTCTCGCTTCCATCATTTGCATGGAAAAATGACATGTTGCAAGATGATTTTACACAGTTTATTTTTGAAAAATACCATGCACTCATTCCTATGGAGATCAAATATTCTACATTGCATATTCATTCTTTGATTAGTTCAAATTTTAATGTTTATGCTTCACATTTTGAATCGATCAATCTCATCAAAGGAAGTGTTCAAACCAATGATCTAATTAATGTCATGAATCCTCTTATGATGTGTTCCCCATTTATATATCCATTTCATCAAAGTCATAGTTTGCATCCTAATTTTTATGACAAGATCTTGGGATGGCTTGAATATTCGTATATAAAAAATCTTCATAATAAAGATAAAGTTGTGATTGCTTTGTTTTTACCTAAATATCTAGGAAGTAAGCATGACATATTTATTTTAGATCCTCCATGTGAATACATTAATGAACACATGGAGAATTGTCAGGAGGATGGGGTACTTCAGCCTTGGCTGATGGTTATGTCATTTGCCCATAATCTTGACAAGTTTTCCAAACTTACTTACACTCGTCCATGCCATTATGACCCATATCACGATAAGATTGCATAATGGTTGGAAGATTCATACATCAAGAAGTTTCAAGTGAATGGTAAGGTCATGCTTTCTTTGTTTTTTGATGATGATAAGATGAATATGATATATTGTTTTTCGATATACTACCATTCTTGTTAGTAACATTTGATTTTGTTTCCATTGCAAGATTGGAGTTACTCCAATGGCTACATTGGAAGCATGACTTCACTTAGTATTTTGATTTGTTTAGTAGTTAAAGTAGGTTTAGGTATATGTTTCCTTTAGTTTTATTTCTCATTGTTTGTCTTTGTAATAATGAATTTAAAGGACACAAGCGGGCACACCAAGAGAACCATAATCTAACTATTATCGGGGAAGTCCACTTTATATCTTTTTCTCTCTTATTTTTTATGAGTATTTCTGTTCAAAAACACAGTATTATGATGAAAATTTTAAATGGAAAGTAAGGAGATAAGTAAATTTAAACTATCAATTCAACCCTAACCCAAAGTGCCACAAGTAGGACTGCAATCATATTAATGAGTATTTTTTTGTTTTCTTTTAGGCTCTTAAGAAGGATTTCACCTAATGATTTTTGTTCTATCCTTTTGTAAATATTTATGATTTTTCTTTTCTGTTTCTTATTTTTGGTTCTTTTCATTTTGCTTGATTTTGATTTATTTTTGAATAATTCTGTCTGAGTCACCATTTCATTTGTGAAAGGGAAATCGTAATTTTCATTCATTAGAAACAACTAACAAGTCCTCAAAGCACCAATGTTATAAATGCTAAAACTTAGATCAACAAATGAAAATTTCCGTTCGAAATAATGTTTCTGGTTTCTTTTTAAAATCTTGAGAGGATAATGATTATCATTAATAAAACTCTTAACCTTGTCCCTGTTGTTAAGAAAACAATTGGATTATACCTTCCTGTCCTTAAGATGGTTTCTTAATAGGAATCTAAGTGTTCATATCATGGTAAAGATCATTTAAAAAACATATGAATTATATAAGATCAATTTCTATTTGACAAAATATGAAATTTTCAGTATCACCCCACTCTCTTGAATATCATAAAGTTTCTGCAAATCTATAAATTATGTCTAGAGAGTTGAAATCATTGCAAGGTGTGGGAAGTGTTTGTAAATCAGCTGAGACACTGAACAAGTCTACTGGAAGCGGGTAAATGCATCCATGATACCAAGGCAACTTCGTCAAGGTACTGAACGGGCCTGTTGGCAGCAAAGAAATGTCAGGTTCATGAAAATTATCAGGTATATCCCTTCAAATTAATCCAAGAATAAATATGTTCTTCATCATGAATGGGCAACTTTTGGACAAGATAAAGGTGTTAAAGTGGGTTAAATGGCATCCCTGTCAAGGCTATGGACACTTGCTGGTAGTAGTGGCCCTGTCAACATTGTTAGAGGTGGTGGCCTAAAACATCGTTTCTCTCGTAATCTAGATTTGATACCAGATTACATTTTTGACAGAAACACATTTGATGCTAGACTATGTTATTCTCTGAGTTTTTCATGCTTGATTTTTTGTCAGTGGCTTCTCAAATCTTTATTTTTCTCGTTCATCCTAACATGAAATTTTGGTGATGCAAAGATAATTGCTTCGCCCAGTATGTCACCATTGATGGAAACCACACATGTTTTTTTATTTTTAAACATGTTTGAAAGGCATTCCATTTTTTGTAGCTGCCATCACCCTATCTATAAGCACTTTTACGAGTTTATTATGACTGATTGGGTTAAAGACTACTTTAATAATGCTTACTATTTCAATTTTTCGACTATTTTGTTTTAATTCATGACTGCAAGCATTAATTAAAATAAAACTTGGCTTGTTATTTTAGTTATTTTATGCCTTAGGTATATCGTTTAGCAAAAATTTTCATATGAATTTGAATTATAGATTTTATAAAATGGTTGTTACACCCATTTTTGTGTTAATATGATTATTGTTTCAATGGTTTGATAATTTTCAATTTATCAAGAGCCTTTGATACATTGGTTAGTCCTCTCATGACCTTATGGTCATATCAATAGACTTTCAATTAATGCACACCTATTGTAATCGTGTCCTTATCTCACCCTGTTGGCACAATGTATTAAGGATCCATTCATTACAGGCATAGGGTTTCAAATCTGTATGTCTAGCTCTCATTACAAGGAATGGTAGAGCATCTACGATCAAACCCTTGGTGTTTTCTCTCACTACCTTTCATATGATAACACACAGGCTTTGTTATGGCCATTTCTCCACTATCCATTCGGATTTGTTCCTATCTCTCCTACCATTCAAACCTAAAACAATTTTGAGTTATCCTTGTTGCATTCTTGTTACATTTGTCATGGCACCTAGGATGTGAATCCAATCAAATGACTCTGAGTTTTTTGTTTTAAAAAAATCGTAATTTCATGCTAGAGAAACATTTTTGCGGGAAACATTATGAGAAAATGGTTATGTATTAGTTCAAACCCTTTAAAACCCATTTCGGAAATGGGGTCATTTACCTTATGTACAAGAAAATTCTTCAGAAACGAATCCATTTCAGAGGTATGTTTCATTTTCTGGATGGCATTTTCTCAAACAATTTGTTTTGCTTGAGTTTTCTTTTTCCCCTTTCCTCTTTGTAGGTGTGAAGATATGCAGCAAACAACTGAATTTTATCATAAACATAAGCTAAGTCCTGTTATCAAAGACCTGCGTGTTAATCCACACAATTACTATCTCTTCGTTGAACCAAACTTTGTTCCTTTGCAAAACCCCATGGTTAAGGAACCATGATGCATTTGTTTCACCCATAACAACATTGGAACATGTTGGATTACTGAGAGGGGGGATGAATCATTAATAAAGAAATTTAATCATTTTTAAAATATAATCCAAGCGTTATATCAATGTAGCATTATCATCCAATAACTGCAGAGTAAATAAGCAATGAAAAAATGAACAATCATACACATACATAGTACACCATAGTTTTACATGGAAACCCAAATTGGGAGAAAACCACAGAATGCTTTTTCTTATATGTCTTAAAGATTTACATTCATTGGAAGCACCAACTTGCTTTGTTTTCCAGCTGCAACTGGAAGGAGGCTCCAACCCTCTAACTTCTCAGGCTACAACCTGAGGGAAGCTACAACTCCCCAATTCTCTGGCTACACCCAGAAGGAAGCTACAACCCCCTATGTTCTCCTGCTACAACCGTAAGGTGGCTACAACCACCTGTCCTTGCCCCGTCCTACCACCCTGAAGTAGAAGTAGAATGATGGAACCACTGTCACACTATCACTATGATACATACCACTGTAAACTTGTACCAATAAATATGAACCATTCATCAACCATGCATCAACCTGTACCTCAACCTATAATCAACCTGTACCATAAGCAAGCGCATCAACCATGCACCAACCGGTACCAAACAACCTGTAATCAACCTATACCATACATGTACCTTAACCAAAAACCCTCATCAATTTCATCATCAAAATATGATTTGTAACTTTGTAATAGACCTGGTGTATATGATCACATGCCTAAAAACCTTCCTTAAATTTGACAAGAAGAGACTAGCATCTTCATCAAACTTCTCACATGACTAGTTCTTGGATTAGTCAACAACCCTAACTTGAAATTATGTTAACTTTGTACCTGTAATGAATAAATATATGAAACTGATACATAATGTTTTTCATTGTGTTTTATTCAATTCCTCCATGTTTCACTACTTGGAACCTCTCATAAAAGGATTTATATAAAAAATGGCACACCTTGTTGAAATCTGGCTTATTCTAGAGAGCGACCTTGTAGAGCATGCCCCACATAGAATATATGTTGAAATGATCTAAAAATATTACAAATAATACTACAGACTATACCCTAATCAACAAATTTGGTCTCACTAAATTTAGATCTATTATGAAGAAGTTATGACGTTTTTACCTGAAACACCTGTTTTTGACTAGTTTCAGGACTAGCCACAAAACCTAGTTTCCACAGAGTGTAAATCCAAAAATACAACGACCCATAAGATGAATTGTTTACCACAGACACTTGGATATTTTTCCTCAATGGAATAACAATTTAAAGGTTTGAATTATTATAGAAAAAAATTTATAGCGAAAATGGTGAGATGACCTGTAAATAACATACCTTGGAAAGCACCATCAAAAGAATTTATCCTTCCTTGCATTTTGGCCTTCTTTTCTTCACCTTCCCTCAGAAATTTGGCTTAGATATCCTTGGTTACATCAAAAAACTATAGATATTCAAAATTCTTAGGTGTGATTAAAATGAGAGAGCCTTTCCTCTTATTTATACTCTCCAAGTAGCTTCCTTAAAAACATCTTCTAGGTCACTTGGCCCCACTTTCCTTATTTTAGGGTTTTGAAATAATTTATTTTGTATTCAATTTGAATTATAATACACTCATTAATTCATTTTATTATTTACCTTTTAAAATCTCTTAAACCACTTTGACTACGTTGACCTTTTGGGGCTTCTAGATGACATATGAGGGTCCCCCAACTTCGTAAGGCCATAACTCTCAAACCGTGAGGAGTTATATGACGTTCCACATACCACCAGAAATGGAATGACATGTACTATCCATATAGAATAGTATTATCTGAAAATATATCATAGCTCATACCGTTATCCATCAAACAAACTTGGGTCCATTACCCAAACCTGGGGCCTCCAACTTCTCATGGCCATAACTCTCTAACCGTGAGGATTTATGTGATGTTCCACATACCACCAGAAATGGAATGACAATCCATATCCATATAGGATATTTTACCTAACAAATTCATTGTCCTTCATCTCATTATTCCATAATTAATCATGGGTTCTCTTACTCCGCAAAGTATCTTCCCATGAGGGATTTCACCATAAGGGGACCACTTTGGAGTTTATCCATATTTACTTCTTATCAACCATGACAAGACAATAATGAGTCATCTTTACATCAAACAATATTGGGTCCATTACCCAAACCTTTGTGCCGTGGGGATTTCTTCAAGGGTTGACATCAATAACAATCAACCTTAATAAACAATCTCCCCCTTTGGCATTGATGGAAACACTCTGATGCAATACTAAAATAATATCACTCATGCTCCCCCTAGAACCATGCCTCTGTCCTCTGTATCTAATAAATCTGCTCCCCTTGGAACCGTGCCTCTATATGTTACATCTGATAAATCTCTCCCCCTTTGTCATCAATGGCAAAGGTATCTTACCATCTGGGGCTACTCCCCCTGCTGAACTGTCCTCTTATGGTGCTTCCTCATGTACATCTAAGACATATAAGATAAGAATTCAAAAATCATTCAAAAAACATTCATTTTGGAGTAGAAATAACTCCAAGTCTTTGGCGAAGATATTCAAAGGCTTCCCATGGAAGTGGTTTTGTAAATATGTATGCCACTTATTCTTTTGTGCCCACATACTCAACTCTGATGTTCTTTTCTGCAACATGTTCCTGTAGAAAGTGATACTTCATTGGAATGTGCTTCGTCTTGGAGTGCATCACTGGTTTTTTTGAGATACTGATGGAACTTGTATTATCACAATATATTGGAATGGTCTCATCATACTCAACTTGTATATCTGTCAAAGTTTGTTTCATCCAAAGAACCTGTGTACAACATGTTGCTGCTGCAATATACTTTGCCTCGACTGTAGATAAAGATATTGATGATTGTTTCTTGCTTATCCATGATACCAAACACTCACCTAAGTAGAACGTTGCTCCACTAGTGCTTCATCAGTCATCAATACAACCTGCCCAATCTGCATCTATGTAGGTAATAAGTGATATATCTTTTCATTTTGGATACCATAATCCAAACTCTTATGTTCCTTTGAGATATCTGAAAATCCTCTTTACCGCTAATACATGTGATTCCTTTGGTGCTACTTGAAATCGTGCCACCTGTCCAACTATTTGCATTACATCTGGTCTAGATGTTGTCACATATAGTAGGTTGCCAATCATTGACTTGCATTTCCTCTAATCTGTAGACTTTGAATCATCATCTTTGCTCAACTTACAACTGGTTTGCATGGGAGTGATAACTAGTTTGCAATCTTCCATTCCGAACCTCTTTAGCATTTCTTTGATATACTTAGTTTGAGGAATAAAAATTCCTTTGTTTCTTTGATGTATCTGAAGTCCCAAAAAGAAGGATAGTTCTCCAAGTAACGACATTTCAAATTCATTCTGCATGTCTTTTGCAAATTTCTAGATTAACCTGTCATCATCACTACCAAAAATAATATCATCAACATAAACTTCAATTAATAAAATATTAACTTTACTTACCTTGATGTAGAGGTTGTTGTCCACACTTCCTTTCTGAACCATGCCTACTGTAGATACTTATCCAGTCTAGAGTACCATGATCTAGGAGCCTGTTTTAGACCATACAAGGCCTTCCTTAATTTACACACATAATCTGTGTTCTCTGACAGTTGAAATCCTTCTGGTTGTTCAATGTATACTTCTTCTTCATGTTCCCCATTTAGAAAGGATGACTTTACATCCAATTGGTACACTTTAATATTTTTGGAGCATGCATAAGCTAAAATAAAACGGATTGCTTCCATTCTGGAAACTGGGGAAAATATCTCTTCAAAGTCAATTCCTTCAATATGGGCATATCCTTTACATACCAATCTAGCTTTGTTCCTTGTAACCTGTCCATATTCATTAAATTTATTCCTGAAGACCCACTTTGTGCCAATCACATTTTTATTATTTGGTCATGGAGCCAGTTCCCAAGTGTCATTTTTCTCTATTTGATCCAATTCTTCATTCATGGCCTTATTCCAAAATTCATCCTTGTTGGCTTCTTCAAAACAGTTTGGTTCAATTGTAGATAAGAGTGCTAGGTGTGTTTGTTCTGGTGAATGGTTTTTTCTTCTAGTCTCAAGTCCTGCATCTTTGTTTCCAATAATCTGATCTGAAGGATGATTATTCTATACTCATTTGCTAGGTGTCTTTGGAGATACTTGTTGAAATTTCTCTTCTATTTCTATCGCATTCTCTTCATATTCCTCTTCTACTTCATCTTCTGCTTCTTCTTTGAAAAGTTGTTCCATTGATTTGTTTTCTTTTTCCTTTGATTATGGTCTGCATGTTTCATCAATTGTTACATTGATGCTTTCCACAACTTTGTTTAATATTAGATTGTAACACTTGTATGCTTTCCTTGTACTTGAGTAACCAACAAGTATTCCTTTGTCCACACAAGATTCAAACTTTCCCATTCTTCCATCTTCTCTTTTGATGTAGAATTTGCTTCCAAAAACTCTGAAGTGCTTCACATTTGTTGGTCTTCCTTTCCATATCTCGTAGGGAATTTTATCAGTGTTGTTTCTGAGCATTACTCTATTTTGAATGTGAACAATTGTATGCATTGCCTGTGTCCAAAATATATCTATCAATTTGTAATCCATTAGCATTGTTTGAGCCATTTTTTGTGTAATTATCATCCATTACGATAATGCTCCTTTGTCTTTGAACCACTCTCTAAACCAATCTATGAATCCATGCTCTCGTCCACTATCATATATCTATCCAAACATGCTAAGTGTTCTTAAAAATCCATCTTTGTCCATACTTTCCAAGACTCTACTTGCACAACTGTCCATAATGCTAACCCATTTATCATTATACTATCAAACTGTACTTATGCTAACTAATTTCTCTGAATATGTCTTTTCAAACTCTGCAAGCTGCTCGAAGGATGGTTCTTTGGTCTGTCACAATTATTGCATAGATTCCCCCTATATAATATTCATATTACTTGGGAGTCTCTAAGCCATATGGCTCAGAACAATTCCTTCTTTGATGTGTATTCATCATCATATTCATTGGTAGATTCATCATTGATGCAGGAGCATCTCAAGCGAGCCAGTGCAGAAGCAAAAGACAGCTGGACAAACACCCAGCGCAAATTTTGAAATTGTCTTGAAGTAAATGCACCAACCTTAAATGAGATAATTAACAAGGAGCGCACTTGTAAAATGTAATCGGACCTTGAGCGATCTGCTCTCGCCCTTAGTAGGTAGAAGGCATTTATAGTAGTAAATGAAATAGGTAGAATTGAATGTTAGATTAGACAGTTTTAGAGTGCAAGAGGGAAACGGGATATAGACACCCTCATTGTGTATTGTAAAATTATTATTATGAAGAGCATAGAGGAGAAGCAGAGAGATGTGTAGCAGACTCCATGTACAGAAGTTCTGAATTAATACAAGAAAGTTGTGATTCAAACTCATGGTGCTCATATATTCTCTGTGTATGTATTTTTGAATGTTATGCTCATAAATATTTTACTCTTTCTGTCAAGCAATTTCTTTTATGCTATGTATGAATTCTCATAAATGTTGACGCACACAACCCTCAACCCACAGGTCGGAAGGTCTGCATCAACACAAGATCTTTCTCCTTTCACTGGATTGAAGAACTCTAAAACGACTCTTCTATTTTCCTTTCAGAAAATCTGCACCCACAACAAATCCTTGTGGGATCCTCCCTTTTCACTTAGGAGATCAGACTTCGTGATATCGCGAATCCTATGGTCGAGCGCCTGCTCACTATGACCTCGAATCCTAAACTTTTGAAATAGTCAACTCCGGCTTGTCGGCTTCCGCGAGTTCACGAGTTGTGATAACATACAACTCTGCCCACGAACCCTGAAATCACGATATTCTATTCTCTGAAATCCCGAGATGTCAGACTCCGACACGTTTCTCGGCACTGGCCCCACAACTAGCCTTCTCGCCTTTTCGAGACTTCAACTCAATTGACTTCTATATCGATAGTGTGCCACTTGTCTGCCTCACTAACTCTTCTAGCCCCACACTATCCTTTTAACTCCTCACGACTTCGCGTTTCACGATTTCATGAACTTTGATACCAAGCCTTCGGCCCTTCTACTCATGAAATCCCGATAGGTGATTTCACGAGTGATCCAAAGGCTCCTTGCTGACTTGGATCAATGGCTTTGCCTCTCTTGAGCTTGCACCTTTTGGAATACTCACGGTAACTCCCTTGCTCCTTCATGAGATCTGACAGCTCACGGGACTTCGCGGACTCTCCACAGAGAATTCCAACCGTCTGTCTCTTTCCTTGAGAACTCGTCCTCCTGCGGTCTGACGTCACTACACCTTCCTTCAAACTTTCAAGGTACTTGGCCTCTTGATTTCCTTCGACTCCTTTGGAGGTTCAAATCCTTCTGAACTTTCTCAAGACTTCAAGTCTTTCAGAAAAACCTTTGCACGCACTCCTTGCAGAAGACTTTCAAACACTACCAAGTGTTGAAATCCTTCGACTCTGCACACACCTATAGCAGCAGTCTCTCAATACTTCACTCAGGTTCACAACCCTGAGACTTTACTCGGCCTGTGCACTCCTTGCACGACTCCTGTGCCTAACTTCACTTCTGAGGGAATGAGAACAAAAGTTATCTCTCCTGAGCTTCCAGAGACAAACCTCTGAACACTTTGTCGATGCACTCCTTGCGGACAATTTAATTTCCCTCCATGTAGGAACTCTTGCTCAGATAGAGAAACAATTGAAACTCATTTCTCCTAATCTCTCTCTCAGATTTCAAACATTCAACAAGAAATCATTCATACATAGCATAAAAGAAATTGCATGATAGAAAGAGTAAAATATTTATGAGAATAACATTCAAAAATGCATACACAGAGAATACATGAGCACCATGAGTCTGGATCACAACTTTCTTGTATTAATTCAGAACTTCTGTACATGGAGTCTGCTACACAGCCCTCTACTTCTCCTCTATGCTCTTCATAATAATAATGCTACAATACACAATGAGGGTGTCTATATATCATTTCCCTCTTGCACTCTAAAACTGTCTAATCTAACATTCAATTATACCTATTGCATTTACTACTATAAATGCCTTCTACCTACTAAGGATGAGAGCGGATCACTCAAGGTCCAATTACATTTTACAAGTGAGCTCCTTATTAATTATCTCATTTAAGGTTGGTGCACTTACTTCAAGACAATTTCAAAATTTGCGTTGGGTGCTTGTCCAACTGTCTTTTGCTTCTGCGCTAGCTCGCTTGAGATGCTCCTGCATCAATCATCATCTTCATTGGTAGATTCATTATCTCTCTTGGCTCTGACTTATTTTTTTCTATATATGGATTCATATTTCACTATAATGTTTGAAAGTACAATCTCTTGAACCCATTCCTTATTTACCTTCCCTTCCTTTATTTCAGTTATTTTCCAAACCTTTTTGTATTTGACATCTTTCCTTTTCTCTGTATAATTTTCTTCATCTCGTTTTATTGTCAATCTTGCGATCTCTAGTACTTGGTATTTGTTCACCTATTCTTCTTATTTTATTATCCATACTTTCTTATATCTGATATCAGTATTCTCTTTCATGGAAGTATCGATCATGCTTCTACAATCGCTGGCTATGTGTCCATAGTTATGACATTTGTAACACTCAATGTTACGTGCAACCACATAGGCACAGTCTGCTTGAACATGTCTTTTATAATCCCTGCAATTTGCAACCTTATGTCCAAAGTTAGTACAATAAAAACAATGACCATAAAATAAATTTTCATACCTAGGAGTGAATGATCTTCTTTGTGGCGTAGTCCTTCTGAATTTTTTCTTTGACTGATCATGATCATGATTGAAGCTTTTTTATGTCTTGAACATGGATGGTATTCTTGAAGATGTATCTTCAATAGTTTTCTTACATTTTGGTTGACCATGATTCCTTCCTTTGAGTACTTCTTCATAACTCTTTATATTTTCTTAATTCTTCTTTTCTAGCAACGTAGAATGCTTCTCTTCATTCTCTACAACTGATGTGTATGTTTCTGTTGTTGGAAGATTGATTGTTGTCATTGATGTCAACCCTAGTCATGGGTTTTGGACTGCAAGATTGATAAAGGTATTTGGACATGAAGGAAAATGCACATGCATATACAACACCCATGAATGGATAGTATACATCATGATGTTTCCGGTGGTATGTGGCACATCACATGGATCCTCATGGTTGAGGAGA
>CBVK0101102532.1:0-16255 GCA_900067695.1 Picea abies | reverse complement strand
AACATGCAGGGGGCTAGCGCGCCAAGAGGTTAGCACCTGGCCACATGGTGGATGTCCATACGACCAAGGGCCAGCGCGAAGGGGCTACACCCTAAATTTAGTTATAAAGTGGGTTTTATACTTTGGCATAAAATGTTTTAATGGATTTTTATGCAAATTTGGGAGATTTAGCCCATTATTGGGAGATATTGGGCCCTTTTTTAGGCGAGATCTTGGGAGGAAGTTGGGATATGGTTAACAAATTCATATCTATATAAACCAGGCCTTCTTGAGGCCATGAGGAGATCACTGGTGGCTCAGAATAGGTTTATGCTGCCATATTGTTGAGCCAAAGGCCATTGTCATGCAGGGAAGCTATTGAGGAGCGCATCTTTGCGAGCCATTTATGGGAGCCTTGTTCATCCGATTTGGGTGTCGTCAATTTTGATGGGTTCATGAAATCTGGTAGAACAAGACCATCTCATTGTTGTAACCTTTTGGCACTATCATGATGTACTTGTAAATCTTTGAACAGAAATAAGAAAATCCCACTGAGACAAGGCCCAGAGACGTAGGCGAGATTGTCGAACTCCGTTATCACATTGGTGTTATGGTTTGTTGTTATTTTGTGCTTCATTTTAGTTCTGTACATGTTTATATGGCTATGATATATTCTCATATCTTCTTCCTCTTTATTTAAGCTTCCTAATTGGTTAATCAACACATGCTTAATAACTCAACCATAGTCATGTAAAAGATCTTTTCAGATCAGTTTTGGTGGATTGGGATAAGTTAACTTGTTGGTCTGTCACTTTATTTTCTACGTTTTCTATTATCTTAGAAATTATTTTAAACAATTAAATCCTACCTTCACCTAGTGTTTTCTTCTTAGGAACTCGTCCCGAGATCCTTTGAGGTGAAGTGATATTTTGCGGGAAGCCTCCCAGAGCCTCTTAGTGTAGGAGTTTGGCTCAAACAGGGAAGGATAGGTGTTGTGGTGACATTGGGAACCTATCCCTTGTGTTATTTCCCCAATAATATGACAACCTTGGCATGTTGCTAGTTTGGTCGGTAATATTTTTTGGCATTGTTGTCGGGGAACAAGGTTTTTAAACCAAGGGTCCTCAACAAAAAATATTGAGTAAACTTTATTATTTTATACTTTGATGAGATTCATTTGGTAAAGTTTGTGCACTAACTTGCAAGATCTCATCTAGCGACTCCATTAAAGAAAAATTGAAAGAATTTTAACATCAGAGAAGTTTCTCAACTTTGGCAACTCCATTGTCCGATCTCTGGTAAGAACTTGTGTTTTGTATTTTGGTGATTTTATTATTATTTGCACTAACTTGTAGGAGCTCACCTGACGAATCCACCTGAACCATATCAGACACAAAGATACAACACAAGACTTAAATCTCTAAGGTAAGAAGTAAGGTATGTATTGGTGACTCCAGTGTTGTATTATCATAGATATTTTTCATCTCAAATTTTCATGTTATCCTTACTTCTAGCTCCCACTAATAAAAATGGAGAAGCTCCCTCCATGGTTAGCAGAATGTTATGCTACGGTTAAATTTCCAAGTATGAGGAATTTTCCGCATGATCATATAATTGAAACGGAAGGGGACTAGGACCTGGACTTTCCCTTCTTCTATGGTTACAGGGATCTAGTTGTAAAGCACTTATCTGCATTCAACGAATATTGCAAGAAAAAAGACTTCCTCCATGAGGATGTTATGATGAAATTTCTCAGCATGAGTTTGAAAGGGTCTGCCCAGATGTGGTATGAAAGCCTTGGAAAATGTATGTTTTCAGCTTTTGTAGGGTTTTTGGAAGCATTTTGTGCAAGTTGGGATTATGATTCAACAAGTTGGATGCCCCTAGTCCACTAAATAAAGGAATTATATTTTGCACAGAGACTTATTGAGGATGGTCTTGATCTTCCTATGGAATATATTGAGATCAACAATAACAATGAAGATCATGGTGTTTGTGTGAAAGAGAAAATGGATGCACTTAGTTTCTCATCAAACTATATCAAAAAAAAATATGTTAAGCCTTGTATGCAAAGACTTGGAGATGATCTCTATGAAGAGTCTCATCCTTCTCCTCCCTCCCATGGGCCAATATCACATTATTGTTCAGTTTCAGAAGATGGTGATGATTTATGGGAGGCCTATTTGAAAATCCTTGAAGAAATGGATAAGGAAAGTGGTGAAGAAGAATCGTCTCATTTTTCCATCAAAAATCAAGATACAATTGAATATCAAAGGGACGAGGAAAAAATTGTTAGCAGTGATATTCAGGAACCCACCATCCCACCTCCAGATGAAAGCACGGATCAGACAATTTACATTCCTTTTCAATCAGTGGATTGTCATGATACATCTTGCAGTGATTCGGAAGGGGACAACTTGGTGGGAAGTTCTTCACAATATGGAAAACATAATGGCATGGAGACCAAGATCATTGATGCATTTCTCTGCCTCGATAGATGCAAATGGGATGCAAGCAACTATTATTTTGACAATTATACCATCTATGATATAGAGAATAATGAGCATGAGATTGCAAAGTTTTGGCCACATGAACAACCAAGCTTGGCCAGGAGTTGCCACATTCAGGATTCAATGGAAGTTATTCAATAACGGATGTCCTTAATAAATAGCTCTCAAGTGTATAAAGATCCATTTGACAATGAGATTTTGAGGGCCACAGTGGTGGGAAGGCCAAAGAATTTTCAATTTCAGACATACTTCATGAGCTTTCATCCTTTCATGCCACAACAATCAACCATAAGGTGTGAGTTTTGTTTTGTTTTTAGTTCTTATTTATTATCTCATCATATGTGTGGGTATGTGATTAGATACATCCAGGGAGAGCAATAGTCCTCATACAAGTTCCAGTTGGAGCTGCCATCAAAGTTTCTTTTACTTGATAATATGATGAGTAACATTATTGAGTGGTTCAATTCTTGTGACAAGAACAATAAGTACATCAGCCATGTTGATTTATAGATCGAAGAAGCTTGCAGTAGCCTCGATGAACCATTTCACTTCTTCAATTTTATTCTACAGGATGAGGATTCCATTGTAGATCCAATTCAATTTATGAAGGAAGCTACAATGTATGTTTTCTACAGGTTTGACATTTCATTATTTTGCTTAGAAACCAAGCACAAAGGTAAAACCCAAGGTAACGATGAGTTTATATGTTGGCTACATTGGTTATATAATTTTACTTGATATATCTTTTTTCCTTGATTAGAGTAGGTAGGACGAATAAGATCTCTATTATGAGCATTAGTTTAGTGTAGATACTTTTCATTTTGTTTTTATTTCCTTTCAAGTTTTGATTGCATGATTTCATTGCAGCATTTCCATTTCAAGGATGTGTGATCAAGGACACACTCTCACTTTTGACTCCCAAGAATTTAAAATCAGAAAGGAAAATTCAAGCAAACTAGTTGCATGAGCAATCAGAACCCAAAACAATGTGTATATTCTTGATGATATTAGAGGAGAAAAATGCTTCATGGGGTAGATATATGAAAGTTGTTTGTGGCATAAAAGAATGGTCCATATGAACTTCGACAACTTGGTAAAAATCAACACCGAACAAGTAGGAAGGGATATTCCAATGATCACAAAAACCATCAAACACTATTTGTAAGTAGTGTCAGCATGGAAACAATCAAGGTTGAGTTTCAAGACAAAGGAAAATACAACATCCAATCCATTGGAACTTGTGCATACATATCTTTGTGGACCAACAGGAACACAAATTCTATAAGGAGAAAATTATTTTATGTTAATTATTGATGATTATACAAGAATGACATGGGTTTCCTTTCTTAGAAATAAATCTAAGGCATTTGAAAAGTTTAAATCCTTCACGGCTTTATTTGAGAATGAGACTGACCTAAAAATCAAATGTTGAAGGTCAGATAATGGAGGTGAGTTTACATCCAATGAATTTGAAGAATTTGTGAAACTCATGGAATAAAAAGACATTATTTAGCAACAAGAATTCCTTAACAAAATGATGTGATTGAAAGGAAAAACATACATGTACAAGAGATTTCTTGGACAATGTTGAATGAAGCAATATTATCAGATAGTTTTTGGAGAGAAGCAGTTGACACTTTTGTTTACATTCTAAATAGAGGGAAAATCAAAGTTAACAGTGATAAGACACCCTATGAATTATGGAAAGGTAGACCAACATTTGTCAAACATTTCAAAATATTTGGAAGCAAGTGTTATATCAAAAGAGATGATGATAGTCTAGGAAAGTTTGAATCAAGAGCATATGAAGGAATTTTCCTTGGTTATTCATAAAGAAGCAAAGCCTATAGATGTTACAACAAAAGACTACAAAAGATTGTTGAAAGTATAAATGTAAGAATAGATGAAGCAAGACCTCATAAGAACAAATTACAAACAGAAGAAATGGAGTGCAATGAAGAAGAAGAAGAAGAAGAAAATGAAAAAGAGGAAAAGGAAACAAAATGCCAAGATACACAAACCCCATCAAGGTTTGTGCAGAAGAACCATCCAGAAAACTTAATTTTTGGCGATAAAATTGTTGAAACAAAGACTAGGATAAAATTGGAAAGCACTTATGAACAGGTAAATCTCTCCTTGTTGTCCAAAATAGAGCCCAAATGTTTTGCAGAGGCTAGTGTTGATAAACATTGGGTTAATTCTATGGGGGAAGAGTTGAACCAAATTGAGAAAAATTAGACATGGGAACTTTTCCCAGGGCCTAAAGACAAAAATGTGATTGGTACAAAGTGGGTATTCAAGAATAAGTTAAATGAAGATGGAAAATAGTCAGAAACAAGGCAAGATTGGTTTGTAAGGGATATGTTAAAGTGGAAGGTATTGACTTTGAAGAAACCTATGCTCATGTTGAAATATTATAAGCCATTAGAATATTTTTGGCATTTGCAAGTTTCAATAATTTTAATGTGTATCAGATGGATGTCAAGTCAACATTTCTGAATGGAAATCTAGAGGAAGAAGTGTACATTGAACAACCAAAAGGATTCTTATTATCAAAAAATAAAGATTATGTTTGCAAATTGAAGAAAGCATTTTATGGATTAAATAAAGCTCCTAAAGCATGGTATTCAAGACTTGACAAGTACTTACAACAACAAGGTTTCAAAAGAGGAATTTCAAATAGCAATATCGATATCAAAAGAAAAGGAGAAGATCAATTAATTATTGTGGTTTATATGGATGATATTATATTTGGTGGCAGTAAAGATAATATGTGTAAATAATTTTCCAAAGAAATGCAAAGAGGGTTTGAAATGTCCTTGCTTGGTGAACTGCCATTTTTTCTTGGGTTACAAATTATACAATCCAGTAAAGGGATATTTATTTCACAAACCAAGTACATTTAGGAGATGTTGAAGAAGTTTGAAATGGAAGACTATAAACCTGTCAACACACCCATGATCATTGGTTGTAAATTTGGCAAGGAGGATGAATCAAAGGAAACAAGTCAAAATCTATACAGATTAGTGATTGACAGGCTATTATTTGTGACAGATTCATCGCCAGATATTATGCAAGAAGTAGGGTTAGTTGCAAGGTTTCAAGTTGCACCAAAGGAAACACATTTGCAGGAAGTAAAAAGGATCTTTAAATATCTAAAAGGAACTTTGGATTTTGGTTTATGTTATCCCACAAGTAAAAACTTTACACTGACAACTTACACATATGTGGATTGGGAAGACAATATGGATGATAGAAAGAGCACCAGTGATGGAGCATTATTTTTAGGCAATAGTCTAGTATCTTGGTTAAGCAAGAAGCAATCATCAATTTCTCTATCCACAACATAAGCATAATACATTGCAGCAACAACATGTTGTACACAAGTTCTCTGGATGAAACAAATGTTGAAGGACATTAAGGTAGAGTATAATCATCCAATATCAAAATTTGTGACAATACTAGTGCAATAAATATTTCAAAGAATCATGTTATGCATTTGAAGACAAAGCATATTCCAATCAAATACCATTTCCTAATAAAGCAAGTCACAGAACAAAATGTCAAGATGGAATATATTGGTACAAAGGAACATATTGTTGATACCTTTACAAAACATCTTTCTAGAGAAACATTTGAGTATCTCAAACAAAAACTGGGAGTGGTACCTATGTTATCTAATCACTAAAGTGCTTCAAGGGAAGCACAATCTTAGGGGGGGCTGCAGAAAGAAAGAAGGTTGTTGGTTGTAGATATGGAGAGCAAAGAGTAAAGAATAAAGAGTAAGGGGGAGAAATCCCTTTGTTATTTATGTCAATGGGGGAGAGTAAAGAGTAAGGGGGAGACTTGTAGAAAGAAAGAAAATTACTAGTTGCACACATGGAAGAAGTTAACCTAGATGAGAGGGAAAAAATTGAAATTCATCAAGTTTAGGAAATTGCACTTTGTGAGATCTACAGTCACAACATAATAGGGGAGTATCAAAATTGACTAAGAGTTGCCATCAATGAAAAAGGGGGATATTGTTGGAAATATTTTTGTCATTAATGTAAAAGACAGGGGGAGACTACAAATTCCAATCCAGTATTCTAGAAAAGCGATATGTTTCATTTGGTTATGACAGATCTGCAAAGGTCGTATTTGCAAAGTCTTCCATTAATATTGATGAGGAAGTCATGGCACATATAAAGAATGTATTTCTTGAAGGGTTCTCTGCATCTTGGGATGAAGCATGAGTTAAAGAGGAACTCAGGAATTATGGTTAAATGGAGAAAGTTTTGTCATCAAAAACATGCCTTATGCCAAGTGAAAATATTATGGGTTTGTTCATTTCTCTACTCGGGAGGAAGCTCAGGCGTGTGTTGAAGGTCAGAGTAGCAATGAACTTGGTAAGGGAGTTCTTGGTTCTTGATGACTTTGCAAGATCAATTTATCCCACATTCATAAGGAAAATTGTTCTCAATGACTTTATATTGAAGGCATTGATACCTATTTTGAATGTGAATGGGTGAGATACAAAAACATGTGCAAAGCATTAACTTTTAGTCATGAAGAACCTATATTTGGTCAAATCACGATTGTTAATCATCAGAGATCAATGAATGAGAGTGAAGGATCGAAACTTCAAGCATATCAAGCTATCGAATATCAAGATCAGAGTATCAATGCAGTATTAAAGTAGGGGGGTCAGTGACCTGGTGGTCCCAGTGCCAGGTGGTCTAGTTAGTATATCGAATATTAGGGATATTGGATATCGAGTATACCGGAACGGAGTGAAAGTGTAGTGTTAAATTCCCAGAGGCTTGGTGGTCTGGTGTTCCAGTAGGCATTGTCACTGGACCAGAGTGAGCATGTGAAAGTGCAACATTAAAAATACCCCGGGGCCTGGTGGGTCGATGACCCGATAGGCCTAGTGGTTCGATTAAAAGGTGATTCCGATGAATAAATGTGAACTGAAGTATGGTTCAATATTGACCATTGATCAGAGAGATCAACGACTGAGATCGAAGGTGTTAGCACTGGAATTCACCTCCTGATTGCAGGGGAGGTAAGCCCAGTACCCATCATTTTTTGGGGTGGATGTTGGTTTAAATGTGGATAGTCAATGGCCAAAACTCAACAACATGAAAAATGTTCAACACAGAACTGGACAGGAAATGTACAGAGAAGTGAGGGCCACATTAACTTCAGTCAGTAAATTGAGTTAAAGCGAGAGCAGAGGGAAGAATTAGGAGAAAGGGTGAAGGAGACTATTCTGGGCATTAGGCCTTCCAGAAGCTCAGAGAAGAAAACCCAAGATCAAGAGAATTCTTGAGCTCAAATTCAGACACCAAAATATGTCTAAAAGGGACACAGTTACAGCTGTAAAATGATCAAACTTCCATCATCCTACAACTGCAACAGCTCGACTGGATCATCCATGCCTGAGCCATTCAATGTGAGAAGGAAACAGATACACAGGGAAATGAATAAAACTGACCACGATATCGCTATAATCAAACCTTTGTTACAACAGTATAACAATACTCGACTGGATCATCCATGCCAGAGTGTTTTAAACAACTTTACAGACAAAATGAAAGAGAAATAAAGTTGACTTCTATTAACATGAAAGTCTCAAATCGATTACATAACCAGAGAACACCTCTGGTGGAACAAAGTTACAGATTGGGAGTTCTTCTCAACCAAATACCTTTACAAAATCCCAAAACTCCACATATATACTCAAAATAATTCGCCATCCTCAGCAGAGGCGTGCTCAAACCACTACATTCAAGGCTCAACGTCTGCATCTTCTTCTGTCAGTCTGCACCTGCATTCTCCTGTCAGACGCGAGCTCATATCAGTATGGGCCCTGTAGAAAAAACAACTCGCAGGGGTACCACGGGCTGACAGTCCGCCTCCACTGCCATCTCTTCCATGCTTTTCATTTATGGGGTGAGGCAAGGCTTCAACCACCTCCCCCCACTTTCATTTACTTCTTCGTCAGGATCAAAACGAGGCTGAGTCGATTTAGCACCTGGAGAACATGGCAACCCCTTCTGCGGCAACATCGTCATTTTGGCCGTAGGCGTAGCTCACATGAACTCTACACCTTTACCTGCATATGACCTCGGGCCATGACCCATCACTTATCCCCTATGAAATTTCAGGATTTCGCATTTTGGGAGTCTTCACTCCACTTGATTCCCAATATCCTGATGCTCGAACTTGCGAAATGGCCTCTCTCAGATTCATGAACAGATATTCTATGCATTCGACAGCCACAATTGCAAACTGGAAACCCCAGTCACTAGTTGATAAACATGTGCTTACTCTTCTTTATGGCCCTGCTTTTCTAAATGACCTTGGGCCATGACATGGGGCTCTCTCCCCGAATGTTTTTGGGACTTCTCTTTTTGGGGAATTGGGGCGTTGCTTCTTGTCAAACCTCCGATTTGCGAAACCGTGATTTCTGGATTTCGCGTTTTGTAAACTTGCATCATACTCCATGCTAAAACCCCGACTCGTGAAATAGCGAATTCGCTAATTTGCTGCCACGTGCCCCTCCGGTTTGGACGGCCCAAATCTTCTTTGCACTTCAGGACTCAGGGGTTTTGCGCCTTCCTCACTTCAAAATTATCTAAGTGGCATTCTTCGTTGTCCCAATATGCGTGCACCTTAGCACAACGCACCTCGACTTTGGATGAAACACAGTTGTGGGTTTTTTAAGCTCCCTTCTTTCGCATTTGGTCATCCAATGGCCAACTCCTAAGGGAAAACACCCCCCTGCAAGAATATGTGATAACAAAAGGAACCGGAACAGACTAAATTATGAGTTATGTGGTTGCAGAGGTTACTACCATGTGCCCAGTTTCCTGGTTAACATTTTAGCGCAGACAAGAAATTCCCCCAGTTGCCTAGTGATCCAATGGTCCAAATACCTGGTGAACTATATCAATCGACCTTGCAGATCGATGATCGATATTTAATCCAAGACTCATTTGACAGTTGTTGAGATTTAAGGTTTGTGTTATGTGTATGTTTTAATAAATCGATGGCATGGTGGCCTAGTTAATCTGACGGTCAGTGAACAGATTGCACGTGAAATGGGAGGAAATTGGGACTAGTTACAAAGGATTTCTTAGCTCAGTTTAAAGAAGAGTCAAGGGATTTGGAGTTGACTCTGTGAGCACGATTTTTGGCATTAGGACAAATATTTAGACGTATGGGCTCATTGGATGAAGTCGACCATCCATTAAATTAGGCTTGCGTCTGACTTAGGGCTAACCCAAAAAATTTCCCTATGGTGAGGCCTATAAATGACAATTCCCTAATCCACTTTAGGTTGTGGGTGTGGATGTGAAGTTGAGGCTCTGAGGTTCTCAGGTGTTAGATAATGAAAAAGAGCAATATGTAATTGTATAAGGTGGAAGGGAAGTGCGAGGTCAAACAAAGAATATCAAAAGCCTCGTTGATTGCTCACAGATAGAGAGTTTAATGGAAATTACAACAATGATAGACCAGTTGTTGAAATAGCAAATGTATGCAGGTGGAATCTTGAAGTGAAGTGATGTTTTTGCATATATGACAGTTTAAGTGGAATTTAATCTAGACAGAAAAGTTGAGGAGATTGGTGTCTCCGGTAGGGTGGCGCCTACACCTTGCTGAGTTGATGCTCAATTGAGGAGATTGGTGTCTCCAGTAGGTTGGTTCCTACACCTTGCCGAGTTGGTGCTCAGTTAAGGATATTGGTGTCTTCAGCAAGTTGGTGCCTGCAAATAATGTAATTGTAGGTTAGTGCCTATAGGTTTTTCTGATTTTGTGCTTAGGTGAATGGATCAGTGTCTTTTTCAGGTGGGTGCATGTAAAAATTGTAAGAGATTGGTGTTTGTAGCAGGTTGTTGCATGTGAATATATTTCAATAAAAGTTTTGTGTGGTTTTCTCCCATTTGAGTTTCCATGTTAAATCTTTAGGTACTATGCATTATATGTTTGTATGTATTTCTTATTGATTGCTTATGGTTGGTACAGTAATGAACTGATAAGTGTAGTACAGTAAGAAAAGAAAAAGTATTCTTATATTGATTCAACCCCCCTCTCTGTATAAGTAAGTGTGCTAACACTTATGCCTCTAGAGTGTGGCATACCAGAACTGTATTTGATCCTTATTGTAGTCTACATTTCTTGCTCGTGGTAGGTCTTCAAATACATGACAATAAACTATGGTGTAAACTAAATAAGAAGTCATGTGGAACTTCCTTGTTTTTTGAAATTTTCCCAACTTGAAGGAAACTTCATTTGAAATAATGTGAGCCCAATCAAACTTGGTATCTTCGTGAACAAAATGATGTAGAACATACAAAACATATCTTGGAACAATATTTGTGGATTCTTTTCCGAAAATCCTAGCAAATAACCATGCAAACTCCTTGTGGGTGTATTTGAGTGAACATACATCGATTTGAGACAAGTTTGCATAATCATTTGATGGCTTTGTGAGAAAATTCTCCAAGAGGTTTACCCCTCCATTGTGGTCCTTTAGGAAGGATTCAACTTCAATACCTTTAAAATTCTTATTGGGTTATATAACTCTAATATTTTTATTGAAAAATGTAGGCGAAAGAGAAACCGTCATCTTTTCTTGTTGTTGAATCATCCTTTTCTTACTGTCAAACTTGTTCGCACACCAAGAAACTAGTTATTTGAAATCAAATACCTCTGGCATACACTTGACTAGTGCAATTCCAGAAGTTTATACTTTTTTTGAGTTTCTTTCTTGAGGTGAAAACTCTCAATACCACTTGAAAGCTTTATACCACTAGAATTCATGGTCTTCTCGTCCCAGCGTGTCGATTGCATCTCCACAATATAGCTCCTTTTTCTTACTCGAAATACTTTGGAAAGTTTATTTTAGTGAATAAGTGGCGGTTTTGTTGAAGTAATACCCTTTACAATGAGAATTTAATACACTACTAAATTCACCACGTATTGCCTTGATATCATATGTCGTAACACTTGGTTCATAAATGTTAATTGCATTATTTGATTTGTGTTTAAAGTGGAGCTTTTATGAGAATCATGTCACATAAATAACGATATTAATTCATAATGCACGAAGACCGATGTGACATTAAGATAATAAGTTTTCTTGGAAAAGGTGATCATGTGTCGATATTAATGAAAATCGGGTAAGTGTGGAAAGTGAAAAATGAGTAATGCGAAGGTATTTTTGAAGATTGCAGAATTGTGAGTTGCGGGATGTGGGAATGAAAGAGGAAGATGAGGATGAAGCTCCTACATCCGCATTCATGAAATAAACTAAGTGTGAGAAGGATGATCCATTTTGTGTAACACTAAATTTGGTGGGTTTGTTTTGGAGGTTGCGGGTTTGCGGGTTGCGGGATTGTGGGTCTTAGGGACAATTTTTCACTTTCGCAACAAGACTCTCACTAATGAAGAAATGGCTAAGTATTGGCTTACGAGGTGGTGGAAAGTGGAAAAGTGACTAGGTATGGGAACTTGTGAACTTGCGGGATTGAAGGTTCGTAGGATTTTGGACTTGAGATGATAATAGGAGATCTTCCCACAACCTGCATTTTGCAAAAAAATGACTAAGTGAAGAATGTATAGAATGAGTAAGTATGACCAAGGTGCTTGAACTTTTATCAACAAATGTTGATCAACAGATGTATGATCCCTACTATCCCTAGCGTCAGTATTGGGGGTATTAGTATTCCTCTTATTACATCAATAGGTGGAGGGATGCCTTGTTTTAGTTCTCCTCAGAGTAGCAATATTGTTTCAATGGGAATGGCTTTTGTGAGTATAAGCATCCTATCTTTAGGTTTTCCTAGTTTTGGAAAAATGGTTGGGGGCACTACTACTCCTAATTTAGGGTTTGTGTCTGGAAGAAAGAATGTTCATGTAATTGGAGGCACTGTAGGAGGTATGTCTTTCAGAGATCCCATTGGGTAGTCCTGTTGTTCCTAGCATGCAATTACTTTTTGGTGGAAGTGTTAAACAAGTTGATGAGTATCCAATAAATACAAATCTTGTCAATAGTGTTGGAATGCCTTTGGGGGCACTTATCTGAGTGGAAATTTGGCATTTAGTGGGATGCTAAGTTCATATTCTAGTAACTCTAATTCTATTGTGATGTCTGAATTTCCATTTTTAGTGATGTTAAATTTGTCAAATCTATCTTGACTCATAAATGACCTGATTAATCATGATCCTTAATGGTCAATTATCCCAATGAAATTACCCTAAATATTCCAAAGTTTGAAGGTAAACCTGGGGAAGATCCTTTGAATAATGTAATCAATTTTCATCTATGGTTCTCTTTGAATTCTTGGATGGATGATAGCATATGTTTACGAAATTTCCAGAGAACTCTAACAAGCATTGGCGCTAAGTGGTGCATTGAGTTTCCTCATGCATCAAATAATAACTTTTTTTCATTGCTAATTGAATTTTGAACACATTTCCAATTTGTTATTCACTATGAGATTGGAACAAAGCTTTTAACATCATTAAGACAAAACACCTGAACCTGCATTTCCAATCACATTCATGAGTGGAGGAGGCAAATTTCATTGATTAGAGTTGAGATTCCTAATCGATTATAAGTTGATTGGTTTGTGAATTCATTGTTTCCTAGTATTTATAAGGATGTAGTCATCCAATGCAGTCATGGAAGAACATGTTATTCTTAAGGCTGAACAATTGAATTTTATTTATTCCCAATCTCGGATGCTTTATGATATTATCGTGAATTCTCTATGATCTAATATTGATGCTACAAAGCTAGTACCATGACCTCATGTTGATGAGGTGATTGGTTCCATGGGAAATGTTTTAGGTAATTAGGTGGCAATTCAAATGGGACAAATTTCCATACATGTTAATCAACCTATAACTGTGAAATACACTCAACCTTCTTTGGTTCTTGTCTAAACCTTTAATGTCCATATGGTTCAATTAACAAATATGAAAGGTAACCAACAACATAGAGGAAAGAAGAACAAAAAGAAAAATTCTAATTATGGACAAGGAACTATGACAAATAATGAAATGAATAGTGATGTTAGAGGCGAGAAGGAGAAGAATGAGATCAATTTTCCTTGTAAAATTTGTAATAAATATCATCTTAATGCCCCAATATGGAGGACAGTCATCGATGGATGACTCAATGGGACCTCAAACTCTTATTGTGCTTACCAACCCTTTTCTTCTACAACAACAACAAACGGTTGTTGGTGACCCTATACCTTCACAAGGAGGCACTTTGGTTAATCCTTCGCAAGGGGGAAGTACATTGAATGGTATTATTTACATGTGTGATAGTGATGTTTACATCTAGACTAGGGCTCACAATTACGATGTACGTAAGACCAGATCATCCAACAAGGAGAAATACACATCCCAATCAAATGGCCCTCTTCAAATAGATAATTCATCCAATGATATGATGACTCACCCTCCAAAGGGTGTGTTACAAAGGTTTGTTTATAATCCTAATGCTTGAGTTGCTTAGGAATGTAACATTGTTGAAGATTTAGCTCAGTGACCTTGCACCATGTCTGCACTAGAAGTCCTTTAAAGTTATTCCATAGAGCTAAAGGCATTATTGAATTCTATTGGGGGAATTGATCCTTAAAATGCTCGATTGTTTACATTTGATCTTGACTAGGCCATTCCCATACTTCCTCATCATTTTGCTTTTCATATTTATATATCTTCATGTATCATAAACATTTTCTTGTGTGTGGTGGATGAGGGGGGATCTACTTGTGTTATGCCATTGTTGTGATGGAAAATTTTAGGTTCTCTTGAGCTTACATCTTTTGTCACCTTGTTGAAATCCTTTAATGGATTATCTTTTAAGCCACATGGTATTATCCCTACCCTTCCATTTGAATAGGTAGTAAAACGATCATATTTGAAGTAGAAGTGGTTGATTTTCCTCTTGACTACAATTTGTTGTTAGGATGAAGTTGGATGTATGTGATGATTGTTGTCATATCTTCAATCTTTCACATGATTAAATTTCCTCATCAAGAGAAGATAATCACTATTGACCAGTTTAACTATTGCATGTATTATTCTAATTCTAGATGTAGGATGAATGTCCCATTTGTGGGTGATTCCACTATGTCATTTGAAAGCATTTGTGTTGGGTTATTTAAATAATTATCGCTTATGGGTACTTTTCAACTCCCTCCATCATTTTTTTATATTGCCTCTTCACCTATATAGCGATCTCATTAGTCACAGCTAAATCTATCATTCCCATTTGTTGTAGTCTCATAAATTAGGGCAGACATTCAAGAGAGACACATTAAGCACATAAAGACACACACATAATCCCAATAAAGAAGGAGATAAATGTGGGGAAGAATATCCATCCACTTTCTTATTCCTCCTTTAGGGTTATTTATACAATAGGTAAATGGTTGGAGTGGTTGTACCCACTCCAACTAATAATTCGTTGGGTACTTTTTATCCTTTATTGCATACATTCATATATATTTACTTGAATGTATCCACTCTATTTATAATGTCTAATAATAAATGTATGTGATGACTATTAGGGCCTAGGAGGCCCCCTCAACATCTCCCCCACATTCAAATCTTTGCTCGTCCCGACCAAGTGTGCAAATAACTAATGGCATGTTACTCTTTGGAATTTGTCTTCAATCCAGTAGTGACATGTGTAGTCAGACAGCCTCATAGCACTTTGCTCCCACCCAAAAATGGTATTCCTTATCCCATTGTTACATCTTTCTCTCTAGTGCCTTCAGGGTGGTGAGTGTTGGATTACTGAGAAGGGGGGTGAATCAATAATAGAGAAATTTTGTCCTTTTCACCATAAAATGAAAGTTTTATATCAATGTAGCATTATCATCCAATAGTTGCAGAGTAAATAAACAATGAACAAATGAGCAATCATAAACATACACAGTACACCATTGTTTTTACGTGGAAACCCAAAGCAGGAGAAAACCACAAAATGATTTTTCTTATACGTATTTAAGAATTACATTCATTGGAAGCACCAACTTCCTTTGTTTTCTTGCTACAACTGGAAGGAGGCTCCAACCCCCTAATTTCTCGGGCTACAACCGGAGGGAAGCTCCAACTCCCCAATTCTCTAGATACAACTAGAAGGAGGCTACGACCCCCTACATTCTTTGGCTACAACCGGAAGGTGGCTACAACCACCTATCATTTCCCCATCCAATCACCCTGACACAGAAGTAGAATGATGGAACCATTGTCACACTATCACTGTGAGATATACTATTGTAAACCTGTACTAATCAACCTACACCAAACAACCTATACCAATAACCTGAGCCATGCATCAACATGTACCTCAACTTGTACCATAAACAAATGCATCAACCATGCACCACCCTGTACCAAATAACCTGTAATCAACTTGTACCATAAACAAGTGCATCAACCATGCACCAAACCTATACAAATAACATGTCACAACAACCTGTCTCGTCAATATTATCAACCAAATTAGATCTACTCACCAAGATCAATCACCAATACAACTCTCAAATATGTGGATCAACCAATCATAACACAACAATTCATAATCATCACCAAGATCAATATGTTCTTCTAATAATATACCAATACAAGTATGCTACATCATCCATAAACCATGTGTCAACAATACTATTAACAAGTGCCTCCAACCATGTACCAAGTATGTACCAATCATGTATCAACTATGAATCAACTATGAATCATCAATATGTACCAAC